>PVKM010002115.1:0-60977 GCA_004027735.1 Carollia perspicillata | reverse complement strand
ACCTCCACAACATAAGAGTACCAAAGGAGAAGGGAACAAGCAAAGGATTGAGAATCTATTTGAAGAAATAATGACTGAAGAATTGCCTAACCTACTGAGGGAAAAAGACAGACAAGCCCAGATTGTGCAGAATTCAAAACATGATGAACCAAAGAGGCCCACATCAAGACACATCACAATTTAAATGCAAAGGTTAAAGACAAAGAGAGAATCTTAAAAGCCACGAGAGAGTTAGTTAACTACAAGGGAGCTCCCATAAGACTATCAGTTGATTTCACAACAGAAACATTGCAAGCCAGAGGAATTGTTGTGAAATATTCAAAGTGATGAAAAACAAAGATCTACAACCAAAACTAACTTTGCCCAGGAGGCTATTGTTTAAAATTGAAGAAGAAACATAGAGCTTCCAAGACAAGAAAAAGTTAAAGGGGTTTGTTAGCACCAAACCAGCATTATGAGAAATGTTAAAGGGCCTGTCAGAGAAGAAGGAGGAGGAAGAACAGAGGAACATGGTTAAAAGAATAAAATAGCAATAAATACATACCTATCAATAATTGCTTTAAATGTAAATGGTTAACTGCTCCAGTCAGAAGACACAGGGTACCTGAATAGATAAGAACAAAAGACCAATATATAAATATATATTGTCTACAAGTGACCCACCTCAAAATGAAAGATACACACAGACTAAAAGTAAAGAGATGGAAATAGATATTTCATGCAAATGAAAAAAAATAAAGCTGGGATAGTAATATTTATATCTGACAATATAGATTTTAAAACAAAAGCTATAGTAAGAGACAAAGAAGGACCCTATATAATGATAAAGGGGGCAATTCAACAAGAAGACGTAACATTTGTCAATATTTATGCATCCTAATGCATAGGAGCATCATTGCTCCTAACAAAGGAGCATCTAAATATGTAAAGCAAATCTTGATGGACGTGAATGGAGAGATCAATAGTAATACAGTTAAAGAAGGGGATTTTAACACCCCACTGACATCAATGGATAGATCTTCCAGACAGATAATTAACAAGGAAATGGTGGCTTTAGATGGAGCACCAAATTAGATAGATTTAATTGATATCTACCCTGTCTAGTGTGTCTCAGTGGACTGAATGCCATCCTGTGAACCAAAGGGTCGCTAGCTCAATTCCCAGTCAGAGCACATGCCTGAGTTGCGGACCAGGTCCCCATTGGGGGTTGCTTGAGAGGCAACCACACATTGATGTTTCTCTCCCTCTGTTTCTCCCTCCCTTCCCCTCTCTAAAAATAAATAAATAAAACTTTTTTAAACTGATATCTTCAGAACATTTCACCTCCAAAGCAGAAGAGCATATACTCTTTTCAAGTGAACATGTAACATTTTCTAGGATAGACCACATGTTAGGACACAAAACAAGTCAATAAATTTAAGAGCATTGAAATCATATCAAGCATCTTTGACCATGATGGTATGAAACCAGAAATCAATCACAACAAAAAACCTGAAAAAAAAAACACAGAGATATAAAACAAAATAGCACATTACTAAATAATGAATGGGTTAACAATGAGATCAAGGAAGAAATAAAAAATTATATGGAAACAAGTGAAAGTGAGACTTCCAAACCAAAGTCTATGGAACACAGCAATAGCAGTATTAACAGGGAAAGTCATAGCATTACAGGTCTACCTCAAGAAACAAGAGAAAGCTCAAATAAATAATCTAACTTTACATTTAAAGGAACTTAAAAGAGAACTACAGAATCCAAAGTGAGTAGAAGAAGGGAAATAATAAAGATCAGAGCAGAAATAAAACAGAATCTAAAAAAATACAAAATAGCAATAAAACTAGGATCTGGTTCTTCAAAAAGATAAACAAGATAGGAAAACCTTAACCAGACTAATCAAGAAAAAAGAGAGAGAACCCAAATAAATAAAATCAGTAATGAAAGAGAAGTAACAACTAACACCGAAGAAATATAGAGAATTGTAAGAAAATATTATGAACAACCAAATGCCAACAAACTGGACAACCTGGACAAAATGGATAAATTCCTAGAAATACAAGATATGCCCAGACTGAATCACAAAGAATCAAAGAATCTGAATAGACAGATTACAACTAGTGAAAATGAAGTAGTAATCAAACCAACCCGAAAAATAAAAGTCCTGGACAGGATGGTTTCACAGGTGAATTTTACCAAACATTCAAAAGAGGATCTAACACCACTCCTTCTCAAACTGTTTTTTAAAATGGTGTGAAGACCCTCAAGCTCATTTTATAAGGCCAGCATTATACTAATCCCAAAACCAGATGAAGACACTAGAAAGAAAGAAAAGTATAGACCAGTAGCCCCGATGAGCACAGATGCTAAAATCCTCAACAAAATATTATCAAACTGGACCCACCCATACATTAACAAGATCATACACCATGATCAAGTGGGATTTATTCCAGGGATTGCTAAGTTGGTACAATATCTGCAAATAAAAAACATGATATACCACATGAACAAAATGAAAGAAAAAAACATGTGATCATTTAACTAGATGCAGAAAAAGCACTTGATAAAATCCTGAACCCATTTATAATAAAAACCTTCAGCAAAGTGGGAATAGAGGGAGCATACCTCAACATAATAAAGGCAGAATACAAAATAAATATTCAGAAATTAGTCATATTTTTATACTGCAGTCATTGGGAAGGGAAACTTTAAAAAAAGCCCATTTCAACTGTTTCAAACACAACTAAATACCTAGGAATAAATTTAACCAAGGATGTGAAAGACCTGTAGAAAATTATAAGTCAATGAGGAAAGAAATGGAAGAACATACAAAATAAGTGGAAGTACATATGTTCATAGATAGGAAGAATTAACATCATTAAAATGCCCATACTATCCAAAGCAACCTGTAGATTCAACACAATTCCTATCAAGATACCAATGGCCTATTTCACAGAACTAGATCAAACATTCCAAAAATGTATATGGAACCTTAAAAGAGTCCAATAGCCACAGCAATCTTGAGAAAGAAAAACAAAGTTGAAGGAATAATGCTACCTGTATCAAACTATACTACAAGGCCAAAGTAATCAAAACAGCATGGTACCAACCTAAAACAGACACATAAACCAATGGGACAGAATAGAGAGCCCAGAAATAAACCCATGTAGACCATGCTTTTATAGTCTATTAATATTTAACAAAGGAGGCAAAAGATAGAATGGTGTAAAAATAGTCTATTCAATAAATGGTGTTTGGGAAACTGGACTGATACATGCAAAAGAATAAAATCTAGATCATTTTCTTGAATCATAAATAAGGATAAACTCAAATGGATTAAAGACATAAATGCTGACTCAAAACCATAAAAATCCTAAAAAAAAAAAAAACAGGCAGTAAAATGTTGGACATTTCTCACAGCAATATTTTTTCTGATATATCACCTTGGGCAAGAAAACAAAGAAAAAAATAAACAAATGGGACTACATCAAACTAAAAATGTTTTGCACAGCAAAGGAAGCCATCAACAAAATGAAAAGACAACCCACTGAATGGGAGAATATATTCACCAATGATACATCTGATGGAGTTAATACCCCAAATTTATAAAGAACCTATAAAACTCAACACCAAAAAATCCCAAACAATCTAAATAAAAAATGGGCAGAGGACCTGAATAGACATTTCTCCAGAAAGGACATACAAATGGCCAATAGATGCTCAATATCAGTAATCATCAAAGAAATGTAAATTAAAACTACAATGAGCTATCACCTCACACCTGTCAGAACAGCCATCCTCAATAAATCCAAAAATAACAAGTGCTTGTAAGAATGTGGAGAAAAGGGAACCCCTCATATACTGTTGATGGGATTGTCAATTTGTGTAGCCATTGTGGAAAACAATATGGAGAGTTCCTAAAAAATTAGAAATAGAGCTTTCATGTGATCCAGGAAATCCAGTTCTGGATATTTATCCAAAGAAAACAAAACACTAATTCAAAAGATATATACAACCTTATGTCCCCCAGGGCGTTACTATTCAATGGTAATAGCCAAGATATGCAACCAACCTACAAGTTCATCAGTAAATGAATGGATAAAGAAGATGTGGTATATTGGAATATATATTGTGGTATACAATGGAATATTGTTCTCAGCAATAAAAAAAGAATGAAATCCTGCCATTTGCACAGCATGGATAAGTCGGACAGAAAAGGACAAATACTGTATAATCTCACTTATATGTGGGAATCTTAAAAACATCAAAATAAATGAATAAACAATATAAAACAGAAACAGACCCACACATAGAAAGAACAAACTGATGGCTCCCAAAGGGAGGGGGGAAGAGTATGAGAACAAAAAATATAAATAAATCTCAAATAAACAAATTTTCAGAAAAATAGATATAATCCCACCCCCCCCAAAAAAAAACAAATAAATTGTTAAAGGATATATACAATATGTCAATACACCCGATCAGCTATTTTCCCCCTTACAGGCACCAACAGTGTCTCAGATGTAGCAAAAATAAATTTTACACATTGACATTTGGAGGCATTCCTATGGAAAGATCACAGAGTACTTACCATTGCAAGAAGCATGAATTAGGATAATTCCTGTCATTTAAAATTAAACAAGAACTTAAAAAGCAAGTTTTGAAACCCCCCCTAGTCTTTCTGATCTTCCTTTAGTTTATTATTCTTATATTCATTTGAGACTGTGAGTTCCTTAAAGCAGCTTTCATGCCCACCACAATGTTTAACATTTAGCAAACCCTTGGTGGTAATTAAGAATTGAACTTTTTAGCCCTGGTAGGGTAGCTGAGTTGGTTTGAGTGTCATCCTGATACACCAAGGCTGTGGATTCGATCCCCATCCCCCATCACCCATCCCCTCCCCACCCCCACAGTCAGGACACATACAAAAATCAGCCAATGAATGTGTAAATAAGTGAAATAGCAATTCAGTGTTTCTCTCTCTCTCTCTCTTCCTCTCTCTCTAAAATCAATCAATAAATAAAAGAATTGAAATTTTTAATAATTCAAAATTATAAGATTTCCTTAAAATAAAATCTTGCCTTAAAAATACTACAGAAAGAATTAAGAGAAAGTAGTAAATAAATTTATTTTTCTCATTACATAGGCCTAGTATATTGGTATTCACAAGCAGGTCTGTATCATAATTCCATTGTCACTCATATTAAAACTGAGGTTATTGAAAAATACCTCCAAAATATTTCAATTAAGATATTCTTCAAATACTTTAAAATATCATTTTGAAGCGGCATATCAATGTAACTAGTCAATTTGTTAATAGGATCTTGTGATGTTAAGTTTTATCCTCATCTATCACAAGCTATTTAAAGGTTGTCGGACACAGCTCTAAGCTTTTGTTTTCCTTCCAATAACGTTTGAGTCTCTGGAAAATCCCGACTCACCCCTGTCAGGATTTAATACAAACATCACCTCAAGTAATCTTTCCATGTCTATTTCTTATCCTAAGTGGTATACTGAATAAGCAGGATATCCTCCCTATATATTCATATATATACACTGTTAGCAAGGTCTCTTAAGGGCAATAATAATTTCCATCGAAATAAATAAGTATACTAAGCATTTATTTGGGAAATATTCATCCAGCAACTACTGAATGCTAGTCACTGTGTTAGAAACTGAACTAAAAAAAGAATTGAAGTCAGTCCTTGACCTAGAGAACTTCACTATCACTTTGACAAAATTTAAATGAAAGGAATTTGCTCTTTTCTCTTCAAACTATAAGTCAGTAGTAAGATTAACTAGATAGTTGAATTCTTCATAAAGTAGTGATGCCAACACAAATGCCTTTCCGCAGAGTTTCGATACCACAGTAGCTGTCAGCCTTGGCAAACGTGGTGATCATCTGTGGAGCATTAGAGTAGATATAAAATGCCTGGACACACTCAGAGATTCTGACTTCATTGTTCTTAAGTACAATTTGGGCACTGGGATGAAAAGAAGCTGCCCATGCTTCTCTGTGCAGCCAAGGTTGAGAACCGCCACCAGTTCTTTCTTCATGGCCTAGTAGCCTTTAGTTTCTGCCTGAAGGCATAGACTTTCATGGTCATGGGGCTAAAGCAAAGAATGTCACAGAAAAATTAACAAATGAGGATATTCACTAGGCATAATATGTTTAGTTATGCTCACTCCTTTTTCAAACCAATTCTAAAATGAGAGCTGTTGTTTTGTTTTTAATCCTTACTCTGATACAGTACTAACTACAGGATGTATTAAAAGTCAATACATTGGTCCTTTCATTAGCTTACCCCATCACCCCAACAACCTAGAAACCTAGGAACCTTAAATCTCTCCTTCATCTAGAACAAATCAAGCATTTCTTCTTTCCTCCAAAGACCTAGACAATTAGTTATAAAAACTGCTTTCTTCCTTTAACGTTTTCAGGTACCAGAGTAGAAAGATGGAGCAAGTTTCCAACTGCCTCTAGCTAGAGAGGGAAAAAAAATGAAATTGGCCTTGTACAGGCTTACATGACCAGGAGAATTCACACAATAGGTCACAGTTCTTTGATTTCCACTTTCCTCTATAGGAGTATTAGATATGATAGATAATAGGTATGTCAAGGTCATGTTTACCTTATTCTAATGAAGCAAAGCATAAATTTCAAATTGTTAACCATCTGCAGGGAATTACTGGATTTTTTTTAGAAGCTAAGTAATTAAAATGGAAAAATGTGCTTAATGTTAAAACAAACTGGAATGTTATTATATTAGATAAGGGAGCTGTTCATGACCACATAATGTCATTAAAGTGATCGGAAATTATGTGGTCCCTTAGATTGCTTTATTTCCCTCAGCTGAATATTAATTTCAGGTGAGTAATTTAAATTGCATTAACAGCAGACTCTTTAAGATGACACTTCATTTAGTCTTGAAAGTTGCTGCTGTTCAAGACATTCCCCCAGCCTGCCATTTCACACTGGTGCTAACTCGTGCCAGATTGCATATTGTTTTTTTTCAAAATACCATGGGGGTGTCAAATGCTTTATTGCAAACCTGCTGCTTTATGGGAATATGCAATGTAAATAAATCAGAGACACTTCTGTTAATTGCCTTATTTTAGATAGAAAACCTTTCAATTAAATGTATGAAATCAACTGACAGTTTTATGACCCAAATAGTTTTGGAAATACCCTTCACATTCTCTGGATATCATCATGTTTTCAGAGGCCATATGGCACGCAGTAGATCCACAGGATCCTCAAGGACAGGCAAACTTAGGCTCAGCGTGAATCGCAATTCTCGTATCCGTGTGTCCTTCGCTAATCAATGTCCATAAGGCAACTTTCAAGAAGTATCAAAAATATTTTTATAAAAATCATTTATTGTGGTTATTTTCCTTACAGAAACAAGGTAAGTGCACATTCCTTTACTCTCCATGAACCACGTATGCACTGACTGAAATAGGGACAGACCATTAGAGCCTGGACCAAATAGGAGAGGAGGGCTGTAGGGTTCAGGATGTGTTTATTTTGTTAGAACCCTTCAACATCAGCTTTGAACACAAATAATTATTTGCATAAGAATAACAGTTTCATGGAAGACTGAATGAGAGGATTAAATGGTTCAAAAACTTTAACCTAGTGGCAAATATTATACAACTTAAGCTTGCCTTTGACCTCCAAACCCTCTTCAGATAAAGGAAAGGGTATGTTCTAAATTGGATATGACAAAGTCATTGGTTCAACCGCCATGTCTTTGTCAAATAATTCTCTTTACCTCTCCTATGCCTTCTTTTGTAGTAGTACAGAAGGTTGATAAGCACCTTCATAGAGATATCATATTCATCTTATTACAATACAGGGCCTTTCCTTTCTCAATTGTATTCCTATTGCTTTTTTTTTCTCCTCTGAGCTCCCCATTCTGATCTGTAACATGTCTCTCCTATAGCTCTCGTGTGTACTCCTGAATTTTGCTTTTTGGCTGCCGCTTTCCTTTCTGTCAGCGTTGTTTCCTTCTAAGCTATTCCCATGCTGTTCCAGCTCAGTTGCCATGATCCTTCACTGTCTCTGTCAACTGCCTCCTGAATCAGGTTCACGTAGTTCGAAGCCATCTGCCCAGCAAGGTAATTTCACACCGTAAATCTACCCCCGCCAACCCCTCACTTGAGCACATCTTTCTAATTCTCATTCTCTGCAGGATGGAACAGATCCTTTCTCCAGAAATCATAGGTTTTGGAAAAGGATAAGCCCAGCCTTTCCAGAAGACCACCAGCAGGAGTAACATTTCCAAACTCTAACTTTACAGAGCTTCCGGTTTACTTCCTTGAGAGTTACCCCTGCCACCACTGTGAAACCCCCACGCCACATAGCCAAACTGCCTGCCCCCACAAAGGCTATAAGGGATAAGTATGCATTCTCCAACACACTCAAAGAAATTTGAAAGCTGTCATGTGAATGATGACAGAGAAGGAACGAAGCTACACTTCAGGAAACCAATATCCAAGCAAAGGACATACAACTATCTGGGATATTTTTTAAATTATAGATGGTCCAAAGTTAATCTCTGTTAAAAGTACTATAAAAAGTAACCTAGAAAGAAAAAAACACCTTCTCTTTCTAATGGTGGGGATCAGAATATACTCACCACCCCAAAATATGCTACTTTGGCATAATGATTATTTTCAGCTGAAGGCAATTAAGAAACAGAAGACACAGAAGGAACTCCCTCTCCTCCCCCTTTCTGCCTATAAACAGGAATCAATTTCCCATTGCAAAGATGTCCTCCTCACCTTTCCATTACAAGGACGGAGACCTAACTCATCCTGGAAGTGGCACTGGCTTGAATCCGCATAAACAAAATTTGCTAAAATAACCCTTATCTTCCATTAGTTTCCCCCCCCATATATTCACCTGCCCTTTCATGTGTATGTTGCTTTCAGGGTAATTCTTTTTTAAAATACTTAATAGACGAGGGCTAATCTCAATGAAAAGTCCTTTAGCCACAACCCCTGATAAACACCACCCGCACGCGCCTGTGTCGCTGCTGTCTGGGCGGCACAGTGCAGTGAAAAGCGTGGGACTCCAGCAACCTGCGCTGCACTCGCACCAGCAGAGCAGCTGACAGGAATGTCACCACTTAGTCTCTGAGGAACTAAAGGCAATTTACAGGCTTATTTAATTTTAGCCCATCTTCAAATGACACTATAAAGTTGTAGGGGAGCAGATACTGTCATCATAGCGTGACAACTAGGGAAAACAAGACTCCAGAAGAACCGAGTGAGTGAAGCCATTTGTAGGCCAAGGGATCAGAAACTCAGTTAAGAACCAGGCCCGAACAAGAGAAGTTGCTATTTTAAAATGGACCCAGACTAGGTGAATGAACTGTTAGCTAAGCCTTCATTTCAACAAGAATCTCCCTCTTTAGCACACAATGCCTTTAGCCTAAAATAATACCTAAAGGGATTTGTGCTCACCTCTTCAACTACTGTCATTCTATAAGCCAGCCTTTCAGAAGATTCTTTCCCTAAAGGGATGCTGCTGTTTTCCCACCAGGGTATCTAATTCTTACAAAACCCATTCAGTTTAGGCAAAAAAATATTGCCTGGCCTTTAGGAGTTCTATTTGATGTATCAGAGTTTTAAAAATTTTGTTCTGATAAAATAAACATAAAATTTACCATTTTTCCTTTGTTAGTGTAGAGTTGACTGCCAGCAGGTTCATTCACTTCATTGTGCAACTATCACTACTATTCATCTCCAGAAATTTTTCATCTTCCCAAAATGAAATTCTTACCCATTAAACAATATCTCCCCTTTTCCCTCCTCCCCAACTGCTGTTAACCAATATTTTACTTACCTTTTCTATGATTTTGACTATTCTAGCCACTTCATACCAATGGAATCACACAATACTTACCTTTTGTGTCTGGCTTATTTCACTTAATGTCCTCAAGGTTAATCCATTTTGCAGGATATATCAGAATTTCATTCCTTTTTAAGGCTAAATAGTACTCCATTGTGTATCTATAAACAAATGGTAAACATTTTGTTCATCCATTCTATTTGATTTGCATTTGGGTTGTTTCCACATTTTGGCTATTGTGAGTCATGTCGTCATAATACTTCTGTTCAAGTCCCTGCTTTCAATTTTCGCGCATCTCCCACAAATGGAGGTGCTAGATCATGTGATAATTCTTTGTTTATTTCACTGAGGAACCACCTTACTGTTTTGCACAGTACTGACCATTTTACATTCCCATCCGCACTGTACAAAGCTTCAAATTGCTCCACATACTTACTAATACTTTTGGCTGGTTTTTTTATAATAGGCATCCTAGTCAGTGTGAAGTTATATTTCATTTTGGTTTTGGTTTGCATTTCTCTGATGAATTAATGCTGAGCATCTGCTATGTCAGATACATGCCTATTTTATTAATTTACTTTTAATAATACTTATCTATTTTTTTTCCTTTTAGAGCTTTACTGCAGTTCCAGTTCTTCCAAATTCTTACCAACACATGGTATGGTCAGTCTTTTAAATTTTAGCCATTCTGGTGTGCATACTGTACTATGTCATTGTGGTTAATTTGCATTTCCCTGTGATGGATGATGCTAAGCATCTTAACATGTATTCAGTTTCTATCTACATATCTTCTTCAGGGAAATATCTACTCAAATCTTTGTACATCTTTTACTTGGGTTATTTTCTGTGCTATCAATTAAGTTGTAAGAGTAGAATATGATTTTTATAGATTTATCACTTATTCACATAATGGATATTAGGTCATATTGTCAAATATGTTTTGCAAATATTTTCTCCCAATCTCTAGCTTGCCTTTTCACTTTTTAATGGTTATCTTTTGAAGAGCAAATGTTTAACTTTGAGAAAGTCCAATTTATTGATATTTTTCTTCTGTACATTGTGTATTTTGTGTTATTTTAATAAATCTTTGATAAACGTAACGCCAGTAATATTTTCTCTTATGTGTAATTAATAAGGTTTTTCCAAAAAATTAAGTAAATAAGTACCAAAAAAAGAAGGAAGACTTTGACTATCCACCCCTACCCTGTATGAGTGCCACAGAATCTCTGTGAGTATGCATTAACTCCCTATCCCTGATAACTCTATTGGCCTAAGTGACTGTAACTCTGAAGAAGGCTAACAACTTCATACATAAAGCCTAAGAACTGGGTTGACAAAAATCAGTGTCCTCTTTAAAAAATCTCCTTCTGATCCACCATCCTAACTTTTACCCAATTCTGTTCTCTTTTCCAAAAATTGTCATCATTCTATCTAGCCTATTATTTAATGACTTTCTCCCTTTCTCCTGATAGCTGATCTAGAAATTCCATAAACTCAAACTATAAAAAAGTAGAATGAATTAAAGTGTTGAAAGAAAAGCTGAAATTCTATGTCCAGAAAATTATCCTTCAAAAGTAAAGGAGACATAAAGACTTTCTCAGAGAGACAAAAAGAGGAATTCTTCACAAGCACACCAGCCCTGCAAGATATGCTAAACGAAGTTACTCAGGCAGAAAGAAAAGGACACGTCAGGATCAACATAAAAAAAGGAAGTATGTCAGAGAAGAAATGAATAAAAATAAAATGAAATCTTCTATTCTTTCCTACTCTTAATTGATCTAGGAGATCTCTATTTTCAAAGGAGTAATAGTAACAGTATATTGGGTGATTATTGATTATGACATATGAAAAAGTGAAATGAATGATAGCAATGCCAACAGAGCAGAGGAATTGAAAACACACAATTAAAAAGCGACCACTACATATGAAGCAGTCCAGTGTCATTTAAAGATGGATTTAGATTAGTTTTAAAATGTGTATTATAAACCCTAAGGCAACCACTAAAAGAGAGGAGATAAAATGAAATCATATAAAATACTCTATTAAAACCAGAGACCACAGAAAAGAGGGGAGGAGTGAACAGAAAAAATGCAAGGAAGCAATTGCAAACATGATAGATAGTAATCTAACTACATTAATAATCAGTTTAATTGTAAATGGTCTAACTAGGTAAATACTGATTCTCTTACCTATTGACTTCGCTGAAAATTTCTGCATGACAATTTCTGCAAAATATGAGAAATCTCTATTTTGCAACATTCTTATAAATTTTTAAATATTCTAAAATAAAGTTTGTTTATTTAAAAATAAAGACGTCAAGTTAAAAAGAAATCCAGAAAACACTAAGATTCCAAAACCTTAGATACTTTTAAATACTCCCCCACAAATGCACTGCATTAAAAACCAGTAGTATTTTATCAATAGTTCATCAGCTAATGTAGATTTAAAGACATGTCTAAAATGGCACTATTCAATAAAACTTCATGCAATCGCAGAAAGGTTCTGTATCTGTGCTGTCCAATATGCTAACCACAAACCACTTGTGTCTATTGAGCACTTGAAATGTGACTAATGTGACTGAGGAGGTGAATTTTTAATTTGCAAATAATTGTTAAAATTTAAACCTAAATAGACAGATGTGGTTAGTGACTACCACATTAACACAAGTCTCTTGTAGAAGTCAAACAAAACTCTTCATTTAGTCAGGCAATTTACTGTCCCATCCTATTCTAGCATTTTTTGTATTTTATAGATTTTAAGGTTTTCGTGGTTGGAATTCAATGATATCATGAATTTCAAAAAATTTTGCCAATCTTTACCAGCCTATCTACATAACTATAAATTTGTGTGTATAATATCCTAAAAGAAGAAAAAAATAAAATCCTAATTTTTGAAACATTTGTTTTTTCCAAAATTATAGACTTCTCTTTTGCTAGATACTCTACAAGTACAAGTTTCATCTCAGTAAGAATTGTTTATGAACTGAATTGTGTGACTCCAGATGGATGCAAAATATTATCACATCTTTAAAGCTTGCATCATAGTACTACTAGCTTTTAGCTGAACAGAATGTGAAATAGGGTAATCGAAATTCACACTAAATTTTCTCTGAAGGCAGATACAGAGAAAAATATATATAATGTATATTTTACATATTATATATAATATATAGAATATAAAGTTATGTTTATATATAAATATATTTATATCATTTGCATATAGTATATAATATTTTATATAAATATATAATATTTATTACCATGTTAAATATTATATATTTATATGTGGTGTTTATATTTCTGTATTTATATTTTTTATTAAATGTAATATATCATACATATTAGCACTGAAAACTATGTATAATTTTATATATTAGCACTGAAAACTAGGACCAGATTCACTAGAATGGGAAAGAATTCTGAGGAAATTGGAAGAATTTTCATTGCTCATCAGGCCAGTGAAACGGGATTGGGAAACACAGGCTTTGTGTTCTGTTGACGTAGTCATAAGAAATGGGGCAACTTATTTGCCTAAAAAATGGCTATTAATCCTCCAAGCATTACCTTCATTTCATGAAACAAGATCTTTATTTAACTGACTAGAGAAATATTCCTCTGCCTCAAAGGAGTACTTATTGAGGCAGTTCTAATGATTATTTGTCTTTATCTACTGAGGAACCAAATTTTTAAAAAAGGGGGGAGCTTCAGATGAAGACATTGGAGGTTGCATGACTCCAGGAAAAAGTACTGTCCCCAATAGGAAGAAGCCAGGACAACTCTAGGAACCCATGGTGAATGGTCTTGTCCAATGCAGCCCGAGCTGATGTGGGAAAATACTATCTCTATGTGGCAGATACAGCGTCACTGGGAACTGAACCAGGAGGAGAGCATGTACCCACTCACTTCAGAAGGGGGTTTACCTAGCATCAGAAGGAATGCGAATTATAAATGTTTTTTAAAAACTGTAGGTTGGCCACAGACTCCATTAAAAAAATGATCTGAAACTCACAAAAAAGGGAAGAGATTAAAAAAACAATAAACATATGATAGATGTGGAGCCCAATCAATGAAGAAACAAAGAATTACAGTTCTTCTAAAAGTTGTACCCAAAAAACATGTAACAGAAACAATAGAGATAAAGCTGAAGAAAACCTGTCTAAGCTGATGAAAGGTCTTATAACTTAGTATAAAAGTCCAACTATATTCCAAGTACATTTCAACCAACGGACCAAAAATCAGTATACTTCATTAAAGTGCTCAATTAAGAGAGTCCATAAAACTCTAAGCTAAAAGAGCAAGCAAACTGGCCTCTCTACCAAGAAATGTTATGCTGGCTAACCTGATTTTTTTCCCTTTGCAATTCTTAATGACAACACAATGATATTTTTTAGGGAGAAAAGGCTATATATAACATAAGGTTATAACCCTGCCAAGTTGTCACTGGCATGTGAAAATAGAAAGACATTTGCTTTTTTAAAAAATTTTTATTAAATATTCTATTGTTCTATTACAGTTTTCCCAATTTTTCCCTCTTTGCTCTCCTCTGTCCAAGTCATCCCCCACTCCCACAGTCAATCTCCACCTAGTTGTCCATGACCATGGGTCATTCATACATGTCCCTCAACTAGTCCCTTTCCCTTCTTTCCATCGTTATCTCCCCTCCCCTCTAGTTGCTGTCAGACTGTTCCTTGTTTCCCTGACTCTGGTTCTATTCTACTCATTTGTTTGTTGTGTTCATTAGGTTCTTCTTATAGGTGAGATCATATGGTATTTGTCTTTCACCACCTGGCTTGTTTCACTGAGCATAATACTCTCCAGGTCTATCATGGTGTGGCAAAAGGTAGGAGTTCCTTCTTTCTTTCTGCTGCATAGTATTTCATCATGTAAATGTACCACAGTTGTTTTTTTTTTTTTTTTCCTTGCTTGGCTGAGATGTGACTTTATTTTTTTTTCTTTTTTTTTATTTTAATTGTTTTTCAGTACAGTTTTCTGTCTTTTACTCCCATCCCAGACCACCCCCCAGTGCTCCCCATTTTTTTTAAAGCTTGTATTTATTTTTAGAGAGAGAGGGAGAGAAACATCAATGTGTGGTTGCATCTTGTGAGCCCCCTATTGGAGACCTGGCCTGAAACCCAGGTATGTGCCCTGACTGTGAATTGAACCAGCGACCCTTTGGTTCACAGGACGGCACTCAATCCACTGAGCCACACCACCCAAGGCTAGATGTACTACAGTTTTTTGATCCACTCATTTACTGATGGGCATTTAGGGTGTTTCCAGCACCTAGGTACTGTAAATAATGCTGCTATAAACAGAGGCATGCATAGGTTCTTTTGAATTGGTGTTTCAGGATTCTTATCGTATAATCCCAGTACTGGAATTTCTGGGTTAAAATGCAGTTCTGTTTTTAGTTTTTTTTGAGGAAATTCCATACTGTTTTCCACAGTGGCTTCACCAGTCTGCATTCCCACCAACAGTGTGTTAGGGTTCCTTTTTCTCCACATCCTCACTAGCACTTGCTGTTTGTTGTTTTGTTAATGATGGCCATTCTGACCCATGGCAGATGGTATTTCATTGTGGTTTTAATTTGCAACTCTCTGATGGCTAGTGATGTTGAGCATCTTTTCATATGTCTCTGGGCCCCCTCTGTGTCCTCCTTGTAGAAGTGTCTGTTCAGATCTTTTGCCCATTTTTAAATTGGATTGTTTGTCTTCCTGGTGTTGAGTAGTATGAGTCCTTTATATATTTCAGAGGTCAAACCCTTGTCTGAGGTATCATTGGCAATATGTTTTCCAATACAGTTGGATCACTTTTCATTTTGCATATGTTTTCTTTAGCCATGCAGAAGCTTTATAATTTGATGTAGTCCCATTTATTTATCCCTTCCTTTATTTCCCTTACCCTAGGGGATGTATCAGTGAAATATTGCTGTGTGGGATATCTGACATTTTACTGCCTGTGTTTTGCTCTAAGACTTTTATGATGTTATGACTTATATTTAAGTCTTTCACGCATCTTAAGTTCATTCTTGTGTATGGTGTAAGCTGGCGGTCTAGTTTCATTGTTTTTCATGTACCTGTCCAGATCTCCCAATAGCATTTATTAAAGAGGCTATTTTTTACTCCATTTTATGCTCCTTCTTCCTTTTGTGAATATTAATTGACTATAGAGATATGTGTTTATTTCTTGGCTCTCTATTCTGTTCCACTGATCTATCTGTCTGCTCTTATGCCAGTCAGACTGTTTTGATTACAGTGGCCTTGTAGTATAGTTTGATATCAGGTATTGTGAGTCTTCCTATATTGTTCTTCTTTCTCAAGATTGATGAGACTATTCATGGTCAGTTTTGGTCCCATATAAATTTTTGACATATTTTTTCTAGATCTATGAAATATGCCATTGGTATTTTAATAGGGATTGCATTGAATCTATATATTGCTTTGGGTAGTATGGATATTTTGATGATAACAATCCATGAACATGGTATATGCTTCCATTTGTTTATATCTTCCTTAACTACTTTCTTCAGTGTTCTGTAGTTTTCTGAGTACAGGTCTTCTACTCCCTTGGTTAAGTTTATTCCTAGGTACTTTATTTTTCTTGTTACTATAACAAATGGGATTTTTTTCCCTAGTTTCTGTTATTTCATTATTAGTGTACAAAAATGCCTTTGATTTCTGAGTATTGATTTTGTATCCCACTGTTTTGCCAAATTCACTTTTTAGGTCGATTTTTTGGAGGAAAGTATAGGATTTTCTATGTACACTGTCGTGTCAAAACTGCAAATAATGACAATTTTACTTCTCCCATTCCAATTTGGATGCCTTTTATATTTTTTACTTGTCTGGTTAGTGTGGCTAGAACTTCCAATACTATGTTGAATAGAAGTGGTAAAAGTGGACACACTTGTCTTCTTCCTCATCTTAAGGGGAAAGCTCTTAGTTTTCGCCCATTGAGTATGATGTTGCCTGTAGGTTTCTCATATATGGCCTTTCTTACGTTCAGGTATACTCTCTATTCCCACTTTTCTGAGTGCTTTTATCATAAATGGGTGCTGTACTTTATCAAATGATTTTTCAGCATCTATTGATAAGATCATGTGACTTTTGTCTTTCATTTTTATATGGTGTATTACATTTATTGATTTGCAAATACTGTGCCGTCTTTGCATCCCTGGGATGAATCCCACTTCATCATGGTGTATGATCTTTTTAATGTATAGCTGGATCTGGTTTGCCAATATTTTCTTGGGGATTTTAGCATCTATGTTTAGCATCATCAGTTTATTGGCCTGTAGTTTTCTTTATTTGTTGTGTATTAACCTGGTTTTGGAATTAGGATAATACTAGTCTCGTAAAAAGAGTTTAAGAGTCTTCTCTATTCTTGAATTTTTTGGAATAGTTTGAGAAGGACAGGACTTAGTTTTTCATTAAATTCTTCATTAAATATTTGGTAAAATTCACCTGCGAAGCCATCTGGTCCACGGCCTTTGTGTGCCAGGAGTTTTGTCAATTACACTAGTTGTTATCAGTTCATTCAAGCTTTCTGCTTCTTCCTGATACAGTTTTGGAAGATTGTATGTTTCTAGAAATCTGTCCATTTCATCCAGGTTGTCAAATGTCTTGGCATATTGTTGTTCATAGTAATTTCTTACAATCCTTTGTATTTCTGTGCTATTCGTTGTAACAACTCCTCTTTCACTTCTGATTTTATTTATTTGGGCCCACTCTCTTTTTTCCTTGATGAGTTTGGTTAAAGGCTTGTCAATTTTGTTTATCTTTTCAGAGAATCAGCTCCTTGATTTATTGATCTTTTGAATTGTGTTTTTAGTCTCTAAGTCATTTAATTCTGCTATAATCTTGACTATTTCCTTCCTTTCACTCACTCTGGGCTCTGTTTGTTGTTGTTCCTCCAGTTCTTGTAGATGTACAGTTTGCTTGTTTATTTGAGATTTTTTTTCTATTCTTTTTAGATAGACCTATATTGCCATGAACTTCCCTGAGGACTCTCCTCTTGGGGTCCCATAGGTTTGGGGATATTTTGTGTTCATTTTCATTTGTTTCAAGAAACTTTTTGATTTTTTCATTGATCTCCTTGTTAACCCATTTGTTATTTAATACCATGTTATTCTCCATGTATACGTGTCTCCATGTATTTGAATGTTTTTGAGTTTTTTTCTTGAGGTTGATTTCTAGTTTCAAGCCATTGTGATTCAAAAACATACCTGATATGACTTCAATTTCTTTGAATTTGTTGAGGATTGCTTTGTGTCCTACCATGTGGTCTATCTTTGAAATGCCCCATGTGCATCTGAAAAGAACGTGTAGTTTGCTTCTTTGGGGTGAAAATTTTTGTGTATATCAATTAAGGCCATTTGATCTTGAGTGTTGTTCATTGTTACAATATCCTTGTTGATTATTTCCTTGGAAGATCTATCTTTTGCTAATAGTGGGATGTTAAAATCCTCTATGATGGGTGTGTTGCTGTGTATACCTTTCTTAAAGTCTTGCCATTTTCCTTAGATATGTAGGTGCTCCTATGTTGGGTGCATATATGTTTACAAGGGTTATATCTTCTTGATGGATTACTTCCTTAAGTATTATGTAGTGTCCTTCTTTGTCTCTTTTTATGGCTTTTCCTTACAAAAATATGTGTCTGATATAAGTATTGCTACCCCACCTTTTCTTAATGCCCACTAGCTTGGAATATTTTTTCCATACCTTTTGTTTCAGTCTTTGTAGATCTTTCATTCTAAGGTGGGTCTCATGTAGACAGCGTATGTACAAGTCATGTTTTCTTAACCATTCAGCAACCTTATGTCTCTTGATTAGAGTATTTAATCCATTTACATTTAAGGTTATGATTGATAGGTACTTAGTCATCACCATTTTTTCCCTTTGTACCTGTGTTCCTCCCTCTCTCTCTCTTTTTCTTCATCCTCTTAAAGCAGTCCCTTTAGCATCTCTTAAAATGCTGGTTTGGTGGAGGTGTATTCTTTTAACCTTTTTTTTTTGGGGGGGGGTCTGGAAAGCTTATTTAGCCTTCCATTTTAAATGAGAGCCTTGCTGGGTAGAGCGGTCTTGATTGCAGGCCTTTGCTTTTCATTAATTGGGATACTTCTTGCCATTCCCTTCTGGCCTGTAGTGTTTCTGATGAGAAATTAGCCAACAGTCTTATCAGAGCTTCGTTTTATGTTACTATTTCTCCTTTGCTGCCATTAACATTCTCTTTGTCTTTAAATTTTGCCACTTAATTATAATGTATTTTGGGGTGAGACCCTTTGGGTTCATCTTGATTAGGCCTCTCTGTGCTTCCTGGACTTGTGTAACTTTATCAAATTAGGGAAATTTTCTGTCATTACTTTTTCAAACAGGTTTTCTATCCCTTGCTCCTCCTTTTCTCCTTCTGGTGTCCCTACGATAAGAATATTATTATGTTTCATGTTGTCCTGAAGCTCCCTTAACCATTCTTCAGTCTTTTGAGGTCTTTTTTCATTTTATTGCTCTACCTGGGAGGTTTTTTCTACCTTGTAATCCAGCTCACTGATTTAAGCCTCTGATTCACTTACCCTGTGCTTAATTCCTTCTAATGTATTCTTCATTTCAAATATTGTATTCTTCATTTCTTCCTGGCTCTTATTGATAGCTTCTATGTCCTTTTTCTTGCTAGTGTAGTTCCCAGTAAGTTCCTTGTCCCTTTCACAGAGTTCCTTGTAGTTCCCATTGAGCTCCTTGAGCATCCTGACAACCATTATTTTGAACTCAGTGTCTGATAGTTTGCTTGCCTAAATTTCATTTAGCACTCTTTCTGGGGATTCCTTCTTTCCTTTTGATTGGGGGTTGTTTCTTTGTCTCCCCATTTTAGGTTACTTTTCTTGTTTGTTTCTGTGTATTGGATTTATCTGCTTTGATTCCCTGTCTTTGTGGTGTGACCTTCTATGGTAGGAGACCTATGGGACTCAGTGGTGCAGTCTCCTTGATCTCCTGAGCTGGATATTCTTGGGATGCCCTTTACACCATTTTTGTGGGTTCTCTGGTTGTAATTGGGTTTTGGTTGTTAGGTCATTCTTTTGTGGGTCCTTCTGTCTGACTGACTGCCTGAGAGTCACACTGCCCACCACGTCTTGTGTGTTGCTGTATAGGTGCTGCCAGGATAAAAAAAAAAAAAAAGCAGGAAATAAAACCCACACCCACAAAAATAACCTCCACCCACAACTCCACTATCTACAGCAAATGAGCAAATATTAATAAAAGTGTAAAGAGATTAATACTATTATAAGAAAGGAAAAACAAATATGAGATGAAAGAAAAATGATTTTGATAGAGGGAAGAGAAATAATAAGAGTAGGGAACAGAAACAAGGCAAAGAAATAAAGAAAATAAAATTTACACCATAAATAAAAAAATAAAGGAAGAAGGCAAAATGGAGTAAGAAAACTGAAGAGTATTAGGCTATACAATTTTTTTAAAAAATAGTGAAAAAATAGAAACCAAATTGGAGAAGGCGATCCACCACAGCAATACCAACAACAAATGAGTAAGATTAATATAGGTAGAATGAGAATAAGAAGGAAAAAAGAAAGAAAGAAAGAAAGAAAGAAAGAAAGAAAGAAAGAAAGAAAGAAAGGTTACAAGATATCTAGAAGAAAGATCATTGATTTTGAAAAGATAGATGGAGAAGGAATGCTAAGAGTGAGGAATGAATACCAGGCTAAGAAAGGGGAAAAAATAAAATTTAAAATGAAAAACAAAAAGGAAAGGAGCAAGATAAAGTGGAATAGGAAGAAGATCAGTAAAATTTGGTATTTGAAATACAAAATAGTGAAGCTTTAGAAATAAAATTGAAGAAATGGAACAACAACCACCATATCAACAACCAAGGAGCAAAGATTGATAAAGGTAGAGAGAGAATAAGGATATTTTAAAAATGGAAAAAAGAATGTGAGATGACTAATGATGGGAAAAATGATTTTGAGAGGCTGGAAGGGGCACTGTTAAGTCTTCAGAGAAGATGGTGGGAGCATTTTCCTACCTCCTCACCACATGACTTGGTCTGTCCCAGAGTCTTTCCAATAATGTATGGTTTCTGGTGAATTAGCTGTCCATTTCCTTCGAAGGGCCAATCCGTGTAAAAGGGACAACTCTTTCCTGCTTGGCACAGACAGCAGCTCTGTCTAAGTGCCAAGGCTGGGCAGGGCCCTGAACACCCCTGTTGTGTTTGTCTCTAATCTTTCTGCTCTGCTGGTTTCAGTGGATCAGGGCCAGAGTAGCTATGTAGCTCATAGCATCTGGTAAAAGGCCCTTTCACAGTTTTTTCTTCTTTCCCCTGCCTAAGGCACCCACCAGGGGGCTCCTGAGCCTGACCTCACTGCTCTGCAGAGCCTGTAATCCCACAGGTGAAGGTTGGACTCACCTGCCTGTGAGGGGACCTGCCTGCTACAGCAAATCTCAGGCATTCAGTTCCTGGCCTTCCAGTTCCCAGCCTGCTCCTTTCTCACAGGCGACTCAGGCCCAAACTCTCCACTCTGTACAGTCCCCTGTTCACCAGCCATGCTAGGTTGGGTCCCTTAGTCCCTTCAGCATGACTCTATCCCTCTGAGTTCTTTGTTGGGAGAGCTGCTACACATGCATACAAATGCATGCAGTCACTGGGTCTTTGTCGAATCTCAAGTCTCACTTCAGCTCCTCTTTTAAAAGAGTTTTTTTGTGGCCCCCATGCAGCAGCACCAAGCCCTGGGGAACCTGTTCTCCATCTGTGTCCTCTCCCCACAAATCACAAACCCTCTCTTGGTCAGTGCTGGCCAGAGCCTCTCAGGGCCTCAAGTAGTTTTAGATAAAGTTTCTCTCTGGATCTCTACTGGATAGGGCTGAGAAGAGTCTGTCAGCAATACTATATAACACAGGGCAGTGGTGGGATGCTCTACCCACTACTTCCTGTGCTTTTCAGCCTCAGACAGGCTTGCTCCCACCATGTTGTCTCTGCAGCCAGTACCTCCCGGACTATCTCTCTCCAGCCCCAGAGATTATGACTCCTGAGCCAATCCACAGCCACCCCAAATCTGTGCAGCCAGAAGTGCCAGGCTGGGCAGTGGCAGCAGCAGTTGCTCCACTAGGAGAGTCCAATCTGCCCATTTCCAAGTGCTCTGCAGGCAGACGGACTCTTGCCCACTCACACACACTCCCCATACTTTCATCTACATACATTCTCACTCACACATGCTCTCACTCACTCTCTGGTGGATTTTTGAGTTGATTGCTCTGTAGTTTAGTTGCAAGATGGTCCAAGTCTGGGAGCAAGTGGACAGAGCTTCCATCTACTCCACAGTCATCTTGGATCTCTCAAAAGCCATTTTTAACTACAGAGGAGATTTGTATGTTCAGAAAACATACCAATATTATACCATTATTTTTTTTAAAGATCAAGGGCATATATTTTGGTGAAACCCTTTTCCTTCACTTTTCACATTCCCATCTCAAACTACAAAAGTCTTATTCCTGCTCAGCTCAATGTCTACCTTCCTTGGGAGCTAGATTAGAGGTTGCCTTCTGTCCCCCCACTCCTCTCCAAACAAGGAGCAGCTGCTGATTTAAGTTGGAAGAGCCTGACTTTCATTGGTCTTCATTTCTATGGGACAGTCACTGTGATTCAAAGCAAGAAATGGGCTCTGCCCACTCTCTTTGGTCCTCCTCTATGACTCTGCTGTAATGGTCTGCTCTGTGGAACATGCCCACTTCTTCCTGTCCTCAAGTGGTAGACCAGCAGTACAGAGCCTCCAGGCTTGGGAAAAGGAGGCCTGCAGTACATTTCTGTGTTTGACTGAATAGATAAATTCATTTCTGGGTGATACATCCTCAGCTTTCTCAGCGTTAATACTGTGACAGATAAGAGATTTGGCTTTGGACACCCATTCTATTCTCCTTCTAAAGAATATTCCTGTATAGCAGGGACTGAAAAACTAAACAATTCAATTCACAGGCTCTTTTGCACCTAGAGTTTCTAGGTATGATTTAGGTTGTACCAATCAAATATACTCACAGGAGATCTGTGAGTATAAAAAAAAAATAGTGTTGCAGAAGCCACCTTCGCCAGCTGCTGCTGCTGTTTCTGCTGATAAGCAAAGTCATGAAGCACATGGTTTTTCTAGGGCAGCATCAGCAGTCAGTCCCAAGGTTCATGGCTTTCAAAAGGCAGGCGATGGGCCACCTATTTTGCCAGCACATTTTGTAGCAGGTGGGGCATGGTTGTGTAGCCAATGGCAATAGAAGCAGTTTCCTGATCATGGCCTTGATTGACAGGATCACTCTGGAGCTGAATGCTCCTGATAATACAAGAGGAAGAAGCTTCCTAGATGACCTGGTTCTGGACTGTGGCCTGGGAGTCACTCTTGTAAGTTAACCTAGATATAGTCTATTTCTTAAGCCTTTCTGATGATTTTTATAAACTATTTGACACCATATGACTTTTCCTGCTTTAACTATCAGGAGTGGATTCACTTCTCTCCACTGAATTGTATGCAAATGAACTCTGACCAACACAACCACAGAGCCATGTATGTTAGGCATTACTGATTACTCTTGGCTTCCCGTGTCCATTATGAATTCTTTAAAATTTGGACAGGAGAAAGGATGGGAGGTTAAGTTATCCTAAACCTACAAAGGTAGTCAGTCAAGTAAGAATGGCATCAAAATTAAAAGCAGTTTTTTAAACGATGTTGTTGTATAAAAGGACTAGTGGTGAGCATTGAAAGCAAATAATGATTAACTGTACAAAATTATTATACACATGACCATAAAATGGAATAAAATATCAAAAACATTACATAAAATATACTAACATAAGAGGTATTAATTTAATGACTCCCATGACTTACTACCCCAGATAACACTAATAAGGTACAGAAATTAATCATGAGCCCAATATAAAAGTGACATAGAGGGATATAAGAAAGATGCTATTCAATTCTTACTAAAGATTTAAAATATAGATGAAAGTTGTTTTTAAAAACAAAGTGAACCTTGCTTGTGCCTCCCAATTGCTGGAGGGGGGAAAAAGCAAATAAACATAGGCCATCTATGGAACAAGCAACAGAAAGTAGAAAATAATCATGACAAAATAAGATAAACCATAAAATAAGATGACAACAGTTCAAACACTTCATATCATAAATGTGAACAGTATGGATTTATCAATTGAATGACAGACACTATATACTGCTTACAAAAGAAACAACAGAATCAGAATGATTAAAATGGGTTAAAAGTAAAAGTCTTATGGGAAATATATGAAACACAAAAACCCAGAGGCAGCATATTTATTTTAGACAAAATCACATTTCAGATTCAAGTTACTAAGTGGGAAAATGGTTATTTAAAAAAATCATAGTCACAAAGAACAGATATATGCTGCCATTGATTAAATATAGGAAATAAAAACTAAGAAGTACCAGGAGGAAAGTATGGGCACGCACTCATTCAGGAAGCTCGTAACTTCACGTTCTAGCAGACCATATTGCTGTGAACACGGGAAAACACAGGCATTGTAAATAATGGAGAGAGAAAAGGAACATTTGTTACTAAGAGGGAATAAACTCTCTAAGAATACTCATCTCTTCCTGGTCATAGTATAAAATGAAAGACAGCTCTTTCTGAAAAAAAGTTGACAACTTGTGTTAGGAATCTTAAAATGTTTATAATTCTAGACACAAAGCCTCTATGTTTACACAGATAAATGAATAAACTGTAATTCTAGGTATAAGATATTAACAAAGCTACCATTTGAAGGCTTATTATCTCTTTTGTGAATGCACTAAATCTTATTCTTGAGGGCTCCAGCCTCATAACCTAATCACCTCCTAAAGGCCCTATACTTCCTGACATACTGGGGGTTAAGGTTTCAACACATGAATTTGGGGGGCACATAGAAATTTAGTCCATAACACTATCTACAAGGTTAAGACAGGCCATAAGAAGATCTAGATGTAGTCTGTGACCTAAAGTAAAGGTGCTACTCTTATTTATTCGTGACTGAATGAAAGCTTATAGAAAATAAAGCTACTTTAGGACACTATTACCCAGGCACTTCATCATTTTTCCAAATACTTGGATGAAGTGAAAACCTAATTAGACACCTAACAGTAAAAGATATATCCTTTACAGATGCCCAGGACCATGCTATAAAGTCCATTGTAAATAACCTTAGTATGGTAGCATGTGCATGAATCTTGGCTTGGGAAGGTGGTATGGATCAATTAAACTAAAGATTTTCTCCTCAGATCAGTTAGAATGTTTTGTTTGCAAGGTTTTGTTTGCAAGGTAGAGAATATCGAAGTCAAATCAGTTTTTTAAAAAAGTAGTGTAGAGGCATTTATTGGCTCACAGAACTTCAGAGCCACATGGCAAGAATGACTTTACACAAAGCTGGATCGAAGGGCTCCAGCCATGTCACCAAGACCCAGTGTCCCCTCAGTCCTGGCTCTGCTTCCCTCTGTATCTCCTCTCATGGTGACAGCAGAGAGGATGAAAGGGCTGCCGGCAGCCTCAGATCTACATTCTTCTCTTCTCAACCAAAGCAAAGGAGAAGGGCTTTTCTCACCCAACAGACTGAACAAAAGTCCTGGGCTTTGATGCCTTGGGCCCAAACTGGGTCACATGCCTGTTCCTAAACCAATGCTGCTGGCCAGGAAGATGTAAGCTATAGTGACAGGCTCGGGCCGCAAGCCAAACTCAGCTACATGCCAACGCCTTCCAAAACAACAAGAATAATAAAAGGAATGGGGGCCAAGAAGCCACATAAGAATATATGCTACTCTCATATTCCCCATTTGAAAAACCAAATAGGAACGGAACTGAGATAAAGAAATGAGCTTAGTAAATCATCGCCTTAGCTTTCCTTTCAAATCATCTTGGCAATTGTGACGTACTCTGCCTTTCTTCAGCCATGAAGCCCTCACTGCAGGATCACCTCAGGTGTCTGGGAAGCTCAGGAGCACAGTCAAAGAATACCGAGGAGATCTGGCTATGGTGACTGTCCTTAACATTTTTATCTTTTTAAAAAATCTTGTACTAACCCACACATTTCCCATCATACTTCCAGACAGATCATCTTTTGTGGCAGAATTTTTTTATTAAAAACCTCATTTGCCCATAGCCTCACATATTTTTAAAATGTCTGGCCTAATTTCTTCACATCTGCACTCTCACATATTTTTCTTGGCTATAATTAGTCAGTAAGACTTTTTAGCATAGGAGTAACTCCAAGAAACTCTAAATTACAAGTCAGCACTGACTTTTGTTTTTATGTTTTTCTTGACTCTCAGGAAAAGTGTTTGTTTTTTCCTCCTGGAAGGAGCCACCACAATAAGGTTCTTATGTTTACCCTTTGAGAATAGTTATTATTATAGAAGGTATCATTGGTATAAATCCTTAAAGTAACACATGAGAAGGATTAGGTTGATTTTAAGCAGCCTCTCAAGTCTGTGACTACAGTGTAGCAAACTTCCAGAAGTCAGGAAAGGAAGTTAAAACAAACCCTTTACCAGTCGCTACATATAGGGTAGATCAATAGCATGAACAACTTTTCATATGAAATTCAAACATTCTGAAGTTCCCTTTTTCTATTCCCTGAATATCTTGTCCTCTCCACTTCAAAGGACTGTGGGCTGCAACACAAGGAGAGGTGGCTCATACACAACGGCATCCTCTTCTGTTTAAATTGTAACATCTGGCACTCCTGGGCTGCAAGGCAACGATGAAAGAGTACGAGACTGTGGTTGTTTGTCCTTCAATAGTTGAGGCAGAGGAGCGCAGGGAAGAAGGGCACGAGTTTAGGGGCTGAGCGTGGGCAGGTTCCAACAGCAGTCCTGCCACCTGCCAGTCGGCAGGTAGCCGTGAGCAGATTGCTAAACTCTCTGAGCTCCTCCTTTCCCCATCTTTAACATCTTTTTATCTTTCTTGGTTGGTAGGAGGACAATAATAATACGTATCTTACTTGATTAGTAAGAGAATTAAGGGAAGTATTTGTTATGAAGCGCTTGACCTAAAGCTTTACAACAATAGCTAATATTCACCGAGCATTTTTATGTACCAGGTATAAGAAGCACTCAATTATGTATTTATCCAATAAACAAATACTTATGAGCACGTGTTTTGTACCAGGCATTGTAACCAAATATTAGGATATAATCAGTGAAAAAAAAAAAAAGATTCCTGCCTGGAGTTTAATATTTGTTGAATAGCTGTTAAGAGTATAATATAATTAATAAGCATAATACATATCATAGATAAAACCAACAATAATAACAGAAACAAAAATGAAGTTCCTCAAAGTTAATTGATATGATCGAGACTTGCCTCAAGCCCTTGGGAGCAGCTGGCCTCTGCAAACACTTCTGGCGAAACGGCAGGATGAAGCCAGCCCAGCAAACCTCGTGGGAAACAGGGACTCTCCTGCACCAGGGATTCTGGTGTCATTTTTCAGCTGAGTTCCTTCTGACTGGAGAGAAATGAATGCAATCCCAAGACTTTCTGCAATGCTGAAATTCTACTAATGTTCTGAAGATCTAAGGAAATTTATTGTAGTAGACTATTCATCTTTCTCAGTTCCTAGAAGAGTTTTAGGATAGTTGCTGTTCTCTCACAATTTCAAATTACGGCAAAGAGCCATTTAGCAATATACTAACGTTGAAGTGACAAGTGGAACAGAGCTGTGGCTTTCTATTCATTGGTATCTGCTCTCACACACAAAATTAGATTTGCCATTTGGGACACTACTCCTGTTCTTGACCTGAATATATCTCGAGTATCAGCCATCCAAATCAGAAACAGGTCACTATTGTTTAAAGGGAAACTGCCACCTTTTGTGTTAATCTCTATTGTTGGTTAGCTAGAAAAGGAAAACAGAAGACATTTCACTTGTCAAAAAACCATGGAACCATGTCTGCCTTGTGGTTAAAGGAAGAGAGTGCTAAAAGTGCTGGGTAAGCCATCAGGGAAACGTAAATCAAAATCACAATGAAACACCACTTTTTACCTATGACATGGCCATGTTAAAAAAGACATAGAAAAACAAGCATTGGTGAGGATGTGGAAGAAACAGAACCCTCACACACTGCTGTTTGGAATTAAAAATTGTGTAGCTGCTTTTGAAACGGCCAGGCAGTTCCTCGAAAAGTTAATAAACATTGAGTTACCATAGGACCCAGGAATTTCACTTGTAGGTATATACCTAAGAGAAATGAAACATAGATCCACTTACAATTGTTCACAAATATTCATAGCAGCATGACTCAAAATAACTAGAAAGTGGAAACAACCCACATGTCTACCAACTGATGAATGGATAAACAAAATGTACACTGTCCATACAATGGAATAATTAACGGTAAAAAGGAATGAAGTATGTATAGCTACTACAACATGGTTGAACCTTAAAAACACTATGGTGTTGCTCAGGTGACTGAGTGCCAGCCTGTAAACCAAAGAGTCTCCAGTTCTATTCCTAGTCAGGGCACATGCCTGGGTTGCAGGCCAGGTCCCCAGTGGAGAACGTGTGAGAGGCAACCACACATTGATATTTCTCTCCCTCTCCTTTTCCATCCCTTCCCCTCTCTCTAAAAATAAATAAATAAAATCTTTTTAAAAAATATGCTAAGTGAAAGAAGCCAGTCACAAAAGATCACATATTATATGATTCCATTTGGATAAAATGATAAGAATAGGAAAATCCAAACAGACAAAGGAGATTAGTGATGGCCAGGGGCTGAAGGGCGGAAGAATTGGGAACGACTGCTAATGGGGACAGGATTTCTTCCTGGGACAATGAACATGTTCTAACATTGGATAGTGGCGATAGTTGCAGAACCCTGTGAATATAATAAACACCATTGAAATGTATATTTTAAGTGGCTCCATTGTATAGTATATCAATTATATGTCAATAAACCTATTTTTAAGCATCGGGCACTGCAAGCAGAATAAATTGTCTTTACCCAAAATATCTCTCTTTTCCTCATTATTCAGTATTTCCCTCATGGTATGATTTCAGACTTGGGAGAGGGCTCTGTGTTCCTGAAATATCACTTGCCCTCGCCCTGCACCTGTTTCACTAAGCCTGTGAAATTATACCTTATTAACTTCACACCTTTGGCTCAAGGCTTTGCTTCTAACAAATATTCAAAATAGCTCAGAGAAAGATTTCCCATTGAGCTTTATCAGTCAGGTGCTGTTTCTTACAAATGGGTTTGTCAGATCTTTTGCTGACAGAGGGACATGGTTGACAGCAAACAGAATGAGGAGAAAGTGCCACAGAATGGAGAAAGAAGGCACGGAGAAAAGCAGTTGGGGATGCGCATTTTCATCTCCGTATTTTAACAGCCTTGATCCTAATGCCTGCCTGTCATTACTAATGCTCTGACCTGTGTCCTCTTTTTGTTCCTTTTTTTCATCCATTGATCCATAAAACCTTTGCATCCCGCAGGGCCTAATTCAAAGGCCATTTATACCAAAAAAACAGAATTTCTTACAAATGCTACTCATATTTCCATTTCTTCTGCTTTTGGTCTATAGCTGTATTTTCATTTGAAATTACACTGAAATTCTTTTGTTCTGCTTCATATATACCAGTTCTTCTGTTAGTATAAAAATAGTTCTTTAATATGTCTATATCATAATGGTGCATAGGCTTTCTTCGGAGGATCAACTACAGCTGGTAGTCAGGAGTGCTCTGAAAAGTACTCCGAATCTTGTCCACCCTCAGCAAGAAGCATGCTGTGATCAGTTAGCTATGTCTGCAAGTGGAAAATATGCATGTCGTTCCCGACAGCTGTGCCTGCTTACGGAGCCTTTTGTTACCCCTGTACCTTATAATCAGATATGACTTTTACCTACAAAGCAGAGAAACTTCATTATTTCATACCTGGTGAACTGGCTTACTAGTGATATCATTTGCTAATAACCCAAACACTCCACACTCTAAAACACTATGTGATTCTACAATATTTCATCTTTCCACACTACCTATATGACCTAGATCTTCTGACCTCCATGAATAAAAAAAATTTTAATACATAACTTTAACATATTGTATAGCAGACATTATTGATTGCCTAGCCAACATCCATCTCCTTGCCCTCCCTTCCTCCTTCCAAAAACAGTTACAATGTCATTCTATTATCTACCCTTTTTCTGTGGGTCCACGGGATTCATCAGAGGGTGGTGGTGTCACTACCAACCAAAGAGTTGAAGCCTGTTTGGATGAAGCCAGTCATGGCAGTCCTGTTCCCCTGTCTGGAATTGGTTTATTTTTATTTTATTTCTAGTTATTGATTGATTGTAGAGAAAGGGAGGGAGAGAAGAAGAGAGGAGATGGGAGGGGAGGAGGAGGAGACATCAATGTATTTATTCATTCATTGGCTGTCTCTTGTATGAGCCCAGACCAGGGATTGAATCCACAACTTTGGCTTAGCGGGACACCTTTCTAACCAACTGACCTACCCTGCCAGGGCTACAGTTGGTTTAAACTAGGAATGTGGTGTAATTCTGACAAGAGAGGGCTGGCGGTCGAGAGGATCTAGGAAAGTTTTCTACCCTTTTAAGATTCACAGAAATAGATATTCTTTCTCTGGATGTTGCTGTGTCTGGATATTATGCCCATAATCACCAATGCCATCAGGCTGTGAGTTTGAAAACAAGGTTTACTCACAGAGGAGGGCAGAGAAAATACCAGAGAAGCAGAGCTAGTGTTATGACACCCAGTATCTGAAGCTGGCCTGTTGGACTTCTTGTTAAGAGAGGTAACAATCCTGGTATTTTTTTAAAACCACATGAATACAGGTTACTGATACTTTGCCCTAGTTGATATATACACTCATTTCAAACTATAGCTATAACTATATATTTGACAGCACAGACATAAACATTCACCACTAATCAAAAATCCTTATTCTTTGTGTGCGCATATATGTGTGATTTCAAATGTTCTAACACTTCTAAAATGTAGGTATTTTTTTCCTTTCTTTTTTTTAAATTTTAATTGTTATTCAAATATAGTTTTCTGTCTTTTACTCCCATCCCAGTCCACCCCCCGCCAGTGCTCCCCACCTCCCTCCCATTTCCACCCCCCTTAGTTTTTGTCCATGTGTCCTTTATACTTGTTCCTATAATCCCTTCCCTTTTCCCCCTGAAATTCCCTCCCCTCTCCCTTCTGGTTAAAGTGTAGGTATTTTAAGGGAATTACAATCTTCAGTGAAAACAAAGTAACTGAGACCCAGACATCCAAAGATCACACAACTGGTTAGTGGCCTTCCCCATTCCCCCAGGCGATCTGGCCTGGATTTAACTGTGGCATTGCTGAAGAACACAATTAACTGGCCCAACATCAGCCAGAGGCCTGGTGGTGCACTTGAAACAGCCTTCATCTCATGGAGCTTTCAATTTTTAAGTAAGAAACATGTAGACAATTATTGGGAGAGATTATCACACAATAAAAATTGTAATGAGTCCTATGAAGGAAAACAGTCTTGGGTATTTAAGAGAATATGAACATGTTTAGAAAAAAACTACTCTGGACCAGGATGTCAGAGTGGCATTCCCCATGGAGCTGAACTTCAAATTGAGATCTGAGGACAGGAAGGAATGAGTTCAGTGAAGGAGGGGTTGGGTAGAATGCATTTCAAGGAAGAAAGTGTGTATATGCAAGGCCCCATGGGAGGAAGGAGCTTGGGTTTCTCCGGAAACAAAGAGAAAGCCAATCTGCAGGCACCTGACATCGATGGGGATGGGAGCATACCACATGACAAAGTTACAAGGGCCGGGAGTGTTCAGAAGAACCTGAAGCCACTGGAGCTGTAAAAGTAAGTGACAAGACCAGATTTACACCTGTAAAGTATTGGAGGCTAGATTAAAGAGAGGCAAAAGTAAAAGGTGTAGATGTGATTATTGAAGAGTAAGCAAGAAACGATGGTGGCTGGGACAAACTAATTAATTTGTCTTTCTCTTTCCTAAGTGCTTCTGCCACTCAAATCTTCCTGCATTCCAAAGCAGTGCTATCTCCTATCCTGGAAACAGCACAGTCCACAAGCCTTTGGCATTGGGATTCCATTGCCTTTCAATCCAAGACAGTGGACAACAATCACAAAGAAGCCTTTCCCTGGTGCCTGAAGTGTTAGTTATGAAACTGGATGTGTCAGAGTTATGGGTCTCTCTGTGCCCGTACCCTGCACATGTTCTTACAAATTTATCGGCCATGACATTGTGGTATACGATTGTGGGCTGAGAGGAGCTGGGCCAGTAATCACCGTCAAGGTTGCTGCTGTCAATGCACATTTCCCCAGAGGGGCCAGAGAAGACCAGGATGTGGGCCTCACCTACCTCTGTCCCGCAGGTAGACCTGGAAGCACCTGTCCTGCTTTGGTGTAGCCCTGCAGACCTCAAAGGCTGGCAGGCAGTTCGGCACTGTTCTTGCCTAAGCCTCTGGATGCCGGCCCACGGTCCAGGGGAGCGCAGCTGCACAGGCCCTGGTGCACATGCGTCGAGGCTGCTGTTTAAGAAGGAAGAGCGGGAGGGAAGAGGAAGATGTGAGCACCTGAGAGCCAGGGCTGCACTGGGCTGGGGGGCCGCTGACTTCTTCGGAATTTCAACCTGGAGAGTAAAACAACAGACAGATGTAAGACAAAAGAATAGCAGTTTTAAAACTTGGGAAAGCCATATAATTGGTTTTAACATGTTGAGCAATAATTAGAAATTAAGCAAAAACACACAGAGCGCAGCATTACATTCTGGGATCTTGGCACGCGGTAATGCGCAGATATGAGTGGTAAAAATCAGCAGCCAGAAGGAAAGAGTACGTACTCTATATCTAAACAATTGAAATTAATCCTGTGGGATTAAATTGGCCCCAAGGTGTTGTACCTATAATGAAGAAAACAAGAATTTGAACACGACTGAAGCCTGGAATCGAGAGGGAAATAAAACAGCAACGTCGCTGTAGTGCTCATCTGTCTCCTCTGACCTCTCTTCAAAAGTCTGTTGGACATAAATGATCTAGTCATTTTGTCAGTGATGATGATGGCAATAACAGGACTATGGGAAGTGAAAACACATCTCCTGAATTATATGATTCATCATGTTCTTGCCTAGAGCCAACTTCTGGAAAAGTAGAAGCAGCACTAAATGAAAGTACCTACAGAGTACAGCATGATCTCAGAACCATTCCAGGAGATTCAAGTTAAACACAGTTATATGACCCAGGAAAGAAAGAATACAATTACAGTTTGATCATTCTATTACCAACACACCTTTAAAATGCCATAAAGGGATATCTCAATAAATTTTAGTCGATCTCACATCTTCCAGCTGGAAGCTCTTTCGAAAGTGCTGTTCTAAACTGTGGATGTGTGTGCCCGGTAGGAACACTCTTCTGGCTATTTTTTTGGTTGAGATTTTATTAAGATATAGCTAAAAGAACCATGAAATGATCCTGTAGATATCCCTGTAAAGACCACACTGGCCTGAGTGTGAGTGGTTCAATGTCTGAAAACCGTTGGGGTGTTTCTCCAGGTGGTACCAGCGGTTAATCAAAGGCTGAGAATGCACCTACAAAGAATAGAGTTTGGAATGTTGCAAGGAATAAATGAGTCAACAATTCTGGAAGAACAATATATTATTTTACTTTATCAAACTGGCCTTGATCCTCTGGCAAATACGGTATTGAAATTATCATTACTAATATTGATATGAGACAATGTTTCTAATTTCTCTGTGAAAATTCCCTTTGAAAAAGCCAACAGCAGATGTGTTGCCAGTGAAGCAAGCATCAAAGGAAAGTGTGTGCAAAAAGTAAACAAATTTTTCAATGTGTCCTTTTAATCTAAAATACAACTTTCCTCTAATTCTATTAAAGATCATTGATAGTGTATCAAGCACCTCCAACTAAGGGAGGCTGTTACTAATGAGGACCCGTACTGACTCATCTTTTAATTTTTAAAAAAGCCAGAATTTTTTAATGGTATCATCACAGATTTTTATTTCAAGTAAGTTCATTTTTCACTGAGCTTTTAGCAAGACTCTAGCTTTCTATCAAATTGTGTATATTTGCTTTCTGGTATCAAACTGTCTGGATTTTGGACTCTAATATAGCCTCTTACTGTGTGACATTTGAGAACTTATTCTGCCTGGACCTGTGTTTCCTCATTTTAAAAATGGGAATGATAGCCCTGGCTGGTGTAGCTCAGTGGATTGAGCGCGGGCTGTGAACCAAAGGGTCACTGGTTCGATTCCCAGTCAGGGCACATGCCTGGGTTGTGGGCCAGGTCCCCGGTGGGGGACACATGCGAGGCAACCACACATTGATGTTTCTCTCCCTCTCTTTCTCCTTCCCTTCCCCTCTCTCTAAAAATAAATAAATAAATAATATTTTTTTAAAAAATGGGAATGATAATGTATCTCTAAGAGAGCTGTTGTGATAGTTAAGTAAGATAATCAAGCTGTAGGAAAAGTTCTTGGTACTTGTGAAGTGTCTGATGCTAGCCTATTGTGTTACTGTCGTTACAGTGTTTTCAGCCTTTTAAAAAGTCGAGCTTTTTTAGATTAGGTAGTGATATGCTGAGCAGCTGTGAAAGTATGGTTTTATTCATTTCCTTTAATAAATACTCTAAGTGCCAAAATATTATGTCACCATCACTATCATCATGTTTATTATTTTATGTGAGGCTATGCTTCTAGCTAATCTCGAACAACCATCGAAATGTAGTAAAATTATTGAAAAGGAGAATTAGAACTTTGTCTCACTTTTCTCTACAAAAGTGATTGCTACTCAAAGACACTACTAATAACCCTAGTTCTAACCATAATATTTAAGGCACAATTTAATATAAATAACTGGAAAGATGTCAATTTAGTTTTGCCCATAATCAAGTCTTACCAACCAAGTAAAGGTCAATTAATTTTTGTCTACAATATCAAAGTTATGAACAGTTTTATTTTATTGGGAAGATGTTTCTACAAGGTGATACAGAGTATGATAAGTCAATAATGGAAAGCCATGCCTAAATCTTGCCTAGTTCTCCAGAGGGACAATTTATATAAGAAATCAAGTGTACACTTCACCAAGAAGGATGTGGCCTATTATCAAAGGAATTTATTATGCATATACAGGTCTGCATTTTTTTTAAAAAAAGGATGGACTATTTAGGTTAAATCTGACATTGGTAAATAAGGAAATTGACAAGAATGGAACACACCACATGAACTCTTCAAACACTGAAAACATAAACTCTTCAAGAATATTTTAAATTCTTAACTATAGAATATGATAAGGTATAAAGAAAACACTTCAGTACAAAATCCAACACAGATGATCATCTTCCCTTGTAAACCTGGCAAATATATGTCACGAATCCACCAGTCCTCAGCCTCACTTTCCAAAATTCTACCTCAAGTAATTATACTTCAAAATATACTTTAACAGTCAGTTGGATGGAGCTTTGCACATAGTTTTACTTTACCAGATGTTTTTAGACAGTTTTAGAATTTAAGTTTGATGAAATTGCAAGTGGATGCTTCTGATTTTTGTTTCCTAGGTCAGGCACTAACTCGCTTATTTATGTTATGGTGGTTTTGTTTTGTATCATTTCTTTGCTACCTAGAAGTCTTTGACAGAACAAATATTAAAAGGTTTCCACATTTTCTAGGATACCAGTGTATCAAACCATTTATTTTTATCCTCACCAGAAGATATTTTTTCATCACTTCTAGAGAGAGAGGAAGGGAGAGAGAGAAACATCAATGTAAGAGAGAAGCCCCTGGAAAGGGGATCGAACCTGCAACCTTTCAGTTACAGGATGATGCTCCATCCAACAGAGCCACACCAGTCAGGACAGACTCTTTTAACTTATCCGACTGTTCACAGGAAACAGAAGAGATTTCTCTTTAAGCTACCACCAAGAATTGTGATAACAGCAGGTAACCGATACATTGGAGGGCCCCATTTGTTCATCTTAGCCTGCTCTGCCCTTTAATGTCATTAATCTAAACATGGGTAATATTGGTTCTGGGTTTTTCTTTTTCTAAAGATGAAAACAGGAAACGTTATCTTTCAATATTTTGTCTAAAGCGTCCATTTTGAGATAATATAAGCAGAGAAAGCTTAACATTAAATGATCTATATTTCTGGTTCTCCGGGAAGAAATGTGGCTAAGGTCTCCAGGAATGTTCCTGCATCTCCCTATGAGGGGACTTCCTATAGAGACAGGACCCTCTGCAATCACCCCAGGGAACACCTCCTTTAGCGTGACATTCATCTTGGTCATCAGTGACCAGTGACGGCAAACTCAGGGAAGTGTGTAAAATAAATAACACTTATCAAAAAGAGAATGAACACATGCCCACAATAGAAAGTGTGCCTTAATTATAGTGGTGTTTAAAAAAATTCCTCAGCAGCAAACCCACTCCTAATCTTAGCCAAGCTTTTCACCTGTCAGCAAGAACGAAAAGTCTAAAACACGGACTATCGACAAGTGTTCTAACTTCTTTTTCAGTTGTATAATATAAAAACTTAAGTACAACCACTATATCAGTGTCCTTTCTTTCATGACCCTAACTGGCCACATTTCATAAAATAGGACAGATAAGGGATCTCGAAAGGTATAACCAGGTAGCTTAAAATTCATCAAATTCTTTGCTCGAGGTGCAGAACTTTGTCCTGAATCTTAAAAGCTAGATTCATCTAGTTCAAGATAGAAGCTTACAGGCTTCCGGGGACAATTTTTATGTACTAGATGATGTCATTAGGGAGAGAGACAAATTAGGAGGTTTATCAAGAACTCTCATCATGAAGACTAGAAAAAAGAATAAGATACAATAAGAACAAAGACAAAAGGATTTTAAAATAGAAGAAACTAAAATCCCAATTAGGATTAAATATTAGAAATTAAAAATGAGAGATGAGATTTGAGATGAAAAGTCTCTATGCCAATAGAATAAAAAAAGAAATGCAAAAAAGACAATAGAGTTTTTAATGTGAGTTTAAAAATTAAAAACATAAAAATATATGGGATTAAAGTTTAGAAACAGAAGTACAGACTTAAAAAGAAAATAATAGTAAAACTATAAGATGTAAGGGAATGGGAAGTATATTTTTGAAACAATGAAAATAACTTTTGAGAATTAGAAAAAAACATAAGCAAAAAATAGAAACAACCAATTGAAATATCAGAAATAAAATACTGGAAATACTAATAGTAACCAACTTTTCAATGTATTACTGCTCCTCTTGATCTGTTATGGACTATGGGGTGAATTAAAGTTTCTGTTTCTGCCTGCAGCTACTGTAATTTCCCGTTTATGAATGTTGCCCTTAAGTAAACCATTTGGATTTTAACCTTGACTATCTTATTTAAAAATGGAGATCATAATATTACTTCTTCGTATGGCTTTTTAAAGCTCAAATGAAGTAATTCCTATAAAGAGTTTAGAACCCTGGGCAGCCTGGATTCAAGGAGAGGGGAAAGATTCTTTCTTTAGATGAGGAATGACAAAGTCACACTGCAAAAGAGCAGGTGGGATGGGATATATGCCCATTTTTGAAATGTAATCTGCCACATAGGAGTGCTTAAGAAAAAATTTAGCAGTGGTTACCAGAGAGAGTGGGTGAACACAAGGTATCAGATGGGGTAAGAGGAAGAGCAGGGAGGAAATATATAACATTTTATACATTTAAAACAATTAGTGTGAGTCAATTACATGTTTCAATGAAGCCATATTTTTTTTGAAAAGTAAAAGCAAATATTGATTAAATGGGCAAATTTTTACTTGAGCCCATTGGTTGCATTATTCACGCTCTCTAATCTCCGTGCCCAGGAAAATACCTCACTGCATCTTCAGGCTTATGTTTCCCAGCGCTACGGATGAAATTCCTCCAAGACATCCTTCTACAGTTGGCCCATTCTTCAGGACCACTCCACAGTTCAAATATTGATATCAGTGTGTGTGTATCCTGATGTATTTGGGCTATGTCTTATGTGTTGTAAGCTGAGGTGAGAACTTAAAAGTTTTTAATCATCTTCTTTATATATGTCATATATATTCTTTATAAATAATATCTAATATATTAATTTTAGGTACTACTGAAGTATCTGTATGCTTAAGTCAAACATATTAAAACACAAACACATTGCCACTGTGTGCTATTAATATGTGGAAAGATTGATACCTATTCGCTCTTTGCTCGGGCAAATTTTTGAAAAGATCCCCGCTTTGAATATTTATGATTTAATTATGCAGAACTCAGGGAACCACTAGCCTTCCTTTGTACCCAAAACATATGAAACAAAACCTCAACTATAAAACCACAACAACCCTCACATTTTCTTTCAGGATAACAGAGTAAGTAGCTGAGTCATGCTATCGCTCGCTGGATAGTGCTAGCCTCCATCCTCCTAAAGCTATTTAATCCTACTCAGTTCAAAAACCAAGGCTCCTGGGGGAGAGTGGACAGTGCCTGTGAGTACACTGTGGGCCTCCTTGGTCTCTTCAAGCCTGCATCCCAGTGACCTGTGCTGATCCCAGTACACGGTTACATCATATATGTTGTTGTGGTTTTTAACTCTCACTCAAGGACATGTTTATTGATTTTAGAGAGCGAGGAAGGGAGAAACAGCAAGAGAGAGAGAAACATCAATCAGTAGCCTCCTGTGTGAGCCACAACTGGGGAGCAAACCCACAAACTAGGTATGTGCCCTGACCAGGGATGGAACGATGTTTCAACCAATCAAGCCACCTGGCCAGAGTTATATCACACATGTTGTTTTGGTAGCTGGATTTCCAGTCCACTTCTTTTTTTTAATTAAAAATCCTCTCAACAGATTTCCTAAGTAAGCTATGGAGAAAAATAAGCAAGTAGAAAAATCAGGCTGAAATAAGCAGCTAGTGCATAATAGAGTATGTCATTCAAGATCCATCTCCAGCAAAATCAGTTTGCAGTGAAAGCCCACTTTGGCTCTTTTGATATTATTTGAAGATAACACATGTGCATTCCTGATTCAAGGGACATCATATTATCCTTATTTCAGAGTATAATTAATTTGGCATATCAAATATTAATATAAACCTTCCACTTAAAGTAGCCTCCGAAATTATATACCATGTCAATTAGCACAGTGAGGAAGAGTTTTTTTGGTTTGTTTTTCTCTTTTTAAAACTCATTAAGGGTGCTCTCTCAAAGATGAGAAGGAAGGTCATTAGTATATGCAAAGTGTGACCAGTCAGCAAGGAAAATGATCTCTATGCGTGGCCTAAGATAGCCCATGCTTTCTTTTGTGGTTATATCTACCATAGCTGAGCTGCCATCTTTTTGATAGTATCTAATTTTTTAAATACTTTTTGTTTAAAAGTAATTCCATGTTCAATAACTGGGCCAATGTGAACTTTGCAGTATAGAATAGTTTTCCAATATTTTCTGATAGATGCATTCTGCTAAGACAAACACAGCCTCTAGTTCTCTCTTACAGCAACCCACAACGTAACCGCCTCCCAAATGAATCTAGGTGCCGAATGGCTTTTTAGACACATACTGACGCAAGATCATGAGATCCTAATAAGCTCATATGGAATTTTTTCCCTTTTCCCTCTTTCTTCTTTTTTTTAGACTGATAAGAACAGATACTCTTGATCTTAGCCAAAAGGCCAAGAAGCAATCTTTCTTCTTTAAAAAAAAAAAAATATGAAGTTCAAAGATAAAACAAAAAAAAAATCCATCAAAGTATTCTAGAAAAAAAAAACATTTACTGGATCTAAATATTATTCCTCTCTCCGATCTTCCCCACCTTGAGAATACACTCGAACAAATACAGCAGGAAAAACATAAATAGGTTAACCAGGAGAAAGCCCATGCCTTGTCTGTTATAATACAATCTGATCACCCAAAGTGATTGATTTCTTAAAAGAATCCATATCCATGACTCCTACAGACATCCTGCCATCCTGCAGCCATCCACACGGTAGCTTGTACTTCTCAGGTCACTCACAGTGCCTGAGTCCCTGTGATTCTCACAGGAAATCCAGAAGTTCTGTAGACTCACATATTTTGTGGAGTGGGTGTTTTCAGCCCTTTTTTTCTCAAAAAAATAAAAAAAGAAAGAAAGGAAAGGAAAAAGCTGCAAAACCGGAAGTGTTAAATAAGAATGATTTAACAATGTCATGTATTTTTTTACCTATCTCCAATACACTTGCTTCCACTCCTAAATTAAAGTCAAGGTAAACTATTTCCCCTACAACAGGGGAGTCCAACTCATTTTCACCGGGGACATCAGCCTCACGGTTGCCTTCAAAGGGCTGTAGTAATTTTAGGACTGTATAAATGTAACTACTCCTTAACTGTGAAGGAGTTGAAATTACATTTGGCGCTTTGAAAGCAACCGCAAGGTGGATGTGGCCCCCGGTGAAAATGAGCTGGACACTCCTGCCCTACAATAATTAATCAATTTCTCTCCCTCTTCCTCTCTCTTTTTGAAAAAATATGTGGTAGCAAAAACTGAACACACTGGCCCTTAACCCAGTCAAAACAGAGATAACTCAAAGGAACCCCTGGTTATTTTTGACTGTTTAGTATAAAACACAAACCATCCTGTGACTTCCCCACTCTCATCTAGAGCAGTCTTTCGTCTCTCCCCCACCAGAGGAGATTCTTTCTCCTCTGCCCCGAGAAACACAGTAATGTAAGATTTCCTAATACTGTCCTAACATCAATGAAAGTAGTACGCATCAAGTTTGTATCACAACAGCTGCCTGATATATCTTCCCCCTCAACTGAAACAAGAAAAATAAACCAGAAATGGAGAAAAGTCAAAAATTCACTCACACAAAAATTATGGTAATTTTCCCCCATCTATCTTGATCTAACCTTTTTGGTAACCACAACTCATAACTACCATTGTTACTAACACCACCACTACTAGATATTATTTAGCATGGAACAACTAACATTTTGTCCAATGCAATAAGCTCGGTTTAACTTAATAATCTAAGCTCTCTTTCCATGTAACACACTTTCTTTTGTACGACTCCAATAAATCTTCAATGTTCCATTCATCCCTCTCTTCCTCTTCAAGATGGCATCAGATTAACGAGGGAGGGGTGTTTCATAAGACCTTCAAACCCCATTTCCCAACCTCTGATGGGAAATGAGGATTGAAGGTAATCTCTGCAGGGCAATTGGTTTGGCTGGTCTTTTTGTGCTACTCAGGTCATTATTTGATCACATTCATTTTTATTTTTTGGTGCGAGGTATAACTCACTGACTCTCATTACTGAAGTACTTGAGCTGACCCATTTGTATTCAGTCACATAGTATCAGAAAACTGCCACCTCTTAGACACCATGTCCTGCCACCCCTCTCTATACCTCCAACAACTTTTCTCAGAGCATAGAGATGTTTCCGGATCCCTTTAATAACCAGCCTAGTTAAAACTAGTATGTTGAACATACCTAATATGATCAAAACACAACTTTTTTTGTAAATATTTTATTTACTTGCTTTTTACAGAGAGGGGAAGGGAGAGAGATAGAGAAGGAGAGATACATCAATCAGTTGCCTCTCTCATGCACCCCCTACTGGGGACCTGGCCCACAACCCAGGCATGTGCCCTGCTTGGAATCAAACTGGCGACCTTTCGGTTCAGAGGCTGGCACTCAGTCCACTGAGCCACACCAGCCAGGGCAAAAACACAACTTTTTAAATCCCCCTTTTTTGAACATTTTTTAGATTAAGAATCTCTGCCCTGCACTTAAGGCTCACACTTACAAGCAATCCTTCAGTAATTGCAACTTACAAAACATTATAATTTGGTAAAATAAGCTAGGGTATGTGATAAGAACTCAAACCGTTACTTTAGCATCTCTCCTCCCTCTCGCTGGGGCCTGAGCTAGCCACTTGCAATGGGAAAGGAGGGGCAGGGTCCTCCTCTACCCATGCTTAATCCTACTCCTTCTCCTCCACCAGTTTAGTAAGAAAGATTTAGACTTCTTCAAAACTGGGTGGAGAGGGAGAAAGAATTAGGGGAAAGGGCACAGACAATGCAGCTACCATTGTTGTCTGGTGAGAGGCCTCCTACAGAGGGATTTAATACCGACTTTTCCTCAAAGGGAATCCTATGAGCTCCTTGGAGACTGCCTTCACTGAGAACCTCCATTTCTGCCCCTTTGACATGTGGACCACCGACCTTCTGAAGCTCCTGACTTTTGCAGAGGCTCCTCCAACTTAGACTTTTACTATTAAAAAGATACTTCATCCTCCCAACTCTGAGCAAGCTCTTCTTTCTACCTGGACCACCATGGGAAACACTCATGCACCCTTTGTCCCAATAAGCTCTACAAGTGTTAGCCAGCTCTCACACTGCCACCTCTACCCTGCTGTCACAGAACGGCACAGTTCCCTGTGGTACCCATGCAACGGGGATCACTTTCATACTCTCTGAGTGTCCCACTGAAGCCTCCTCCCAAATGGAGCTTGGAGAGAAAGAAACTGAAGTCCCCCCTCCACTACACACACACACACACACACATTTTCTTCCCAACCATCTCCCTATGTCTACTTTCTCTTCCTTTTTATAGTTTTAATATAAACCAGGGACCCCTAGATGAGAGAGCCATCAAACATAAAATCTGCTGCTTTCCATTTCTTTTGTAAATTCAGTATCTCGTAATCTAGCACCTCGCTTTGGAATTTCACATAGAATAATTTTACCTGTGCGAGTCTCAAAACTTGAGTGTTAACCTCCTGTTCCATACCTGTTCTTCTCCTAGACCCACGCCATCCCACTTGTGTTGTGCTACGCTGTGGCACCGGGCTGAAGAAGGCTGCTTTTCTCCCAAGTTCCTGCAGTCTTTCTGCAGTCCAATATCCCTGGGCTGCTTCCAGAAACAATGTGGTCAAACCAAAATAAAGCTCCTCCACATCCAAGTTTCGTGGGGGAAAGGGAATTAGACACGCTGTTGACTGACTTTCCCACCTCCCTCCCTCTTTCTGAGCACAGTCCACCAAGACTGGGAAGGGTGGACTTCCCTCTAGTTTTCTTTCCGAAGTGCTGTTACTCTCTTCTCGTATCCTCTCATTGAGTCTGCCAGGCTTTGTCATCTGGGAGCAACGTCATACTGTTTCTGCCAGGAATATTGTAATGAGCGACAGACCCACTGAAGCAAATGTCCTCTCCTACGTGTATTGATTCTGTAATTGCCTGAAATTCTGCCCTTTTGAAAACATAGTTTTTTTCCTTTTTCTCATGGCTATCATAAAAAATCTGATCTCTATACTTCAGTTCAAATCTGGCTTATTAACAGAATCACGTGATGGGAGGTTTAAAGTATTAATTCCTGACCTCCCAAACCCCACCAACAATTAGTGAATAAGAATTTCTGAGGGTGGGGCTGGAGATCTTATGGTTCTGATGGTTAGCCCTGTGTGGCAACCAATATTCTCACCATTAGAATTGAAAAGTCCCAGCCCTGGCTGGTGTGGCTCAGCTGGTTGGAGGGTTGTCCCATAACTTAAGTGTTGCTGGTTTGATTCCTGGTCAGGGCACATGCCTCAATTTCAATACTTCTCTCTTGCATCAATGTCTCTCTCTTCCTTCCTCTCTCTCTAAGAAAAATGAAAAAAATGCCCTCAGGTGAGGATAAAAAAATTAAAAAGTCTCTATAGAAACTATAAACTACTTTACAAATAGAGAAGTATTAGATATAGACATTAAGAATCCTCTGTAAGACTTTGCATTTTAATTTCCCCCATATTTCCAGAATATGAAGATTCATGAACATTCCTAAAGTTTGCTACTGGTCAATAACCAACATAAGCCTATTAATTAAGCCTTAATTTTTGGAAAGTCAAACATGCTTCTATTGTACAGTAGGTCACTCAGTATTTTTATAACAATAATTCGAATTGATTTTGGGGGGGAATTTTCCATCTCCTTCCCTTCATCTGTAGAAAGGTCATAGAAAGCATTAATAGATTTTGACACAAATGTTTTAAAATGCTAAAGGAACAAAAGCTGAATAGCACTTTGTCAAACAATAAAAAAGATGTGATTTTCACACTACAAGAGAATTCAAGATCTGCTTGATGTCCAAGGGATATATAACGTGTGAAAGGAATACATCCAACTTTTTAATGCCTAAGCCTTATAATGTAAGTCAGAAAGGAGATAGTTATTATCAAGAAGCTTTTGAGAATGAGAAAGAGTCTTCATTGTACCTATTCCCAAATACACTTGCTGATTTTACACAATGATATGAAAAGAGACTTTCAGGATATAAACTTAATAGAGTTCTGTATCAAGAAGTTGGAACTCCTGATGCTAGCCCCTTTTGTACAAATAAACTTGAATAGTTTGAATACATGTTTAAAATTCTTAAATCATAATCTGAAGATAGTTTTAACATCAATTGTTCCTACAGGTAACGTCAGGGGGGCCTTTGGTGTTTCTTTAACATATAGCCACTGCTTCTACTATGGCTCGCGCTCCAAAAATTAGAAGGAGGGTACAAAATATTTAGAGAAAAAAATAGAGAAAACAGGCAATTGTGCATTTATCCCTGGATTAAGGAAAGCCATTGCTATCTTTCCCAGAGTTTTATGTGTTGTATCCTAAGCTTTGAGAAAGTGCTTACAAAGAAATTAATTTTAAACCTATAGCTATATAGAAGGATGATCTCCAAATTTATGTAAGAAACAAGTCATTTTTGCAATCTCAGATCAAGGGGAAGTAATCAGAAGTTTTGTTTTAGATGTTCTCTCTCTCCAAAATAACATCCTCAATCTTTTTTATGCCGATTTTTCTTGAACCAATCTTCTAAGGTCAATTACATTAGTAAATGTTTCAGCTCTTCAACATCTCAGAGCATTTGTAGCTGTATCTTCATTAGAACTCTCTTGCAGCTCACAAACTCAGTTTCGGGTATTTTATTTTAGCTGGACACATTAGATTTAACACTATACCTTAGTAAATGCATACTTGAGTTAGCCTGTACTTTAAACAGCTTAATTAGAATGTAATTGCTAGACTTTTCTTCCCTAAAAAGATGCTCTTAACAGAATTCATACAGAGTAGCCAAGTTAAATGGGATGATTCTGAATAGTTGTCAGGAGTCACAGCCTCTGTATTGAAGATCTAGTGGGATTTCTTGACTATGACACCTGTCTTTGTTTTATAACCATGACCATCAAATAAAATAAGACTCGCCTTAAATGGACAGTTTTTTATTAAGCTATCACCTCTATTACATTATTAAAAACCGTGGTCTCCAAGATGGCATCCCCACTACCAGGGGGTACACATGGCGATCCAAATGAGTTGAAAAGAAAATATTAACATTTTCATTTGCGTCATTCGTAAAAAAGAAAATTAAGCTCTATCAACTTTCTAGCCCTTGATTTTCAGACAAACACTCACATTCCCAACCACCCATGTATCAGGTGGTCACCTGCACAAATAGGATGAGGCATCTCGAGGGACAAGAACCACTTCCCCTGCAAAGGGGTTAGAACTGGTGCCGCACCCGGCCATCTATGTGTGGTGCAGTGCGCGTAGTGGACTGAAGTGTGACCACTATGGAGAACTGTGGATCTTCCTCGTTTTAGTAACAGATTGAATACAATACTAACAATGTAAACATGGGTGAACAATAAATATCAGAGCTGATCATTACACTCCTTACATGAACTTTTCCTCAAAAAGTATAAAAACAATAATAATCTGGCCACCAAAACTAATTTGATTTTATCAAAAATTATTTGAAATATGGATTTATATTTAGTATTTACATTTACATCTACCCCTGTCTTAACTCTTTGTAGTGCCATAAACTATTAACAAGTGAGTCAGATACTATCACTGACTCACTAGATGTTTTAAATAATGTATTGATTGGTGCTCAACTTTGACTTTACTTCTGTGTGTGCTTTTTAATGCACACAATATGTTAGTGTAATGGTAAATGCATTTAATATATAAGCAAATATAATATATAAAAAGACGTTCAGGAAGTGCATACTAAAAATATTGTAGCGACAGATGTGTTACTAAAATAGTTTATAGATCACTGACTGGCAAAAATGGCAGAAGGAAAAAATATAGTAGAAAATAACAGGTAATTAACAAATAAGGTATATGTTATACACACACATACACTGTTGGGATGTCTTTTTTCTGATTTCATATTTTTCTGAATACAAGCGTGCTTTAGGTTTTGGGAATATACATAAAGCAAAGAATAATAATTCCCGCACTAAAGATTTCACTTAGGGCTGAACATTTCTAAATAGCACTTTTTTCTTTTGTTCTTCAATACATTTCTTCATTGTCCAATTTTGACAGAATAAGAAATTGCTCCTGAGAAATAAGAAAAACAGTAATTTGAGTGACAATACAATTAGGTTCTTCTATATGTTTTTGGTTGAAAGGAAGCCACGGTTATTTAATCCCAGATTAAAACATGCCCTGAGGGGCTAAGGAAAAAGTATTATAAGGAAAATACTTCAGCACCAGTTTACTGACCATGCTTGAAATTAAGGCCCAGCCCAAGATGGCCGGGTGGGGTGGAGGAGTTGTCACTAACATTAGCACCTCTGAGGAAGGCTGAGATAATAGTTGCCATCACCTGTGGGAAGACAAAAATGTTATGACTAAAATACCAAACACTTCAACTCTAAAAATAGCAAAAACTCCTGTGATTATAATGAAATCTAAAAACAAGACACCTGTGAGCCACTTACCACCTGATCAAATGTCTCATCCTTTTAGAGATGTTAAAATATTCTCAGTGAGTTGAACTTTTCACTTTACTATGAGTTTCCCTAAGGGTAAATCTTTAGTAGAAATAATTTGAGAACTTCCCTCGCATATGAAAGCTATCTTTTCTTGTCTCCTATAATTTTAAAAGGTATTTTTAAAATGTTCCTGGGATCAGACTTTATGTGGAACATGTCACGAGAGAGTGAATATTTATGATCAAATTGCTCTTCTAAAATGTATCATAAAATCGGGTTTATAGTAAATGTTCCTCAGACCATTAGCTGCCATAATCCTCCAGTCCTTTTCTTAGCTGTTTTATTAATAGTGTACAATCCTCATTACTACTAACTGTTACTTGTTAAATACGGACTCAGCCACCAGAAGCCATTTTCTCTTCCTGCTGCCTGTTTTACAAGATACCTAGAAATAGACTCAAAACCCATCTGTCTGGGATTCTTGAGTGCCCATCCTCCTAGAAATAGGGGACAGAGGCTCCATGGCCTCGTCTGGACTTTTCCATGACTAGAACTTATAAGCCTCAAAATTCAACCTGGAATTATAACCCATTCGGTGACTTAAAAAAAAAAAAAATTAACTGATCTCCTGATAACTTGCTATGCAAAAGAAAAAAAAAGGAAATTGACATTCAGAAAGAGCAAAGAAAGATTGCCAGAGGAAAACGCAGAAACGAAAGAGAACTCCTTTCCTTCTTCCATTATTACTTTTGATATCAGTGCCATCTTATGAAGTCCACTTAGTAAAACTGGCAGCAGTGGCTATGTTTTACTTTCAGGTTCTGTCATGGGCCATGGGGAGTAAATGGAGGCACCTTCTAGAAGTCTCTGGCGATCCCTGAGGAAATCTTTCTACTTCCTCACTGAAGCCCAGTAGGGAAGGCTCATGGCAGTTCAGCTCAACCAGATTGCTTAGGTGATAAGGATGGACAGCAGGAGAGTGAAACCATTCTGCAGAGTGGATAGCAAATAATCAAAGAGAAGATGGATTGCACGAACTTCAAAGACTCAAGGGATACCATCTGAAGCAAAGTGACACTGATATCAACATCTAGGAAATGATAGAGGCAGATAAATTGCTCGGGCGAGAAAAAAGAGATGGGATGACCCAGTTTAAGCAAAAAGTAATTTGCTAATCACAAAGCAAAGACATAACACAATAGACTCCTCTCGCCACTCACACACAGCAGGTAGAGCCATTATCCAGATCCAGCGGTGGACAGAAAAGGAGATCAACTCAAATGTGACTGGTGCTCAAACCACAGAGGGCTTCTTTGGAACAAGAGCTCACCCCAAAGAAAAATTGGCAGCCAGTGCCACCTGCAGAGGAAAGATATATCTTCTGCAGGCACTAGCTCTCCAAAGCTGACAGCCTGATATATTCTGTTGAATAAATCGAAAAACTTTCAAGTGGTCTAAAAAAGGTAGTCTGAAGTAGACTGCACTGCAGGGATCCAATCAAGTTAAGAATGTCAGGAGCCTGTGGCAACATCCACACCAGGAAAAAGGCTCCCAAACTCAGTCAAGTGCAAATGAGAAAATATCATGGTGGTTTTGTTTCTTTGTGTGAATATGTTTTAGATTTTTATTCAGGGTTTGCATGTTGTGATTTTTTTAAAAGACACAAAACTGCAAACTATTCTTTTCATATATGGAGAGAAGCCGGCATGGAAAGTACTTTTTCCCGGAGCACACTGCAGATATATTATTTTCCCCTTGAATTTTTTCTTCAGCTTTTTTGACACCACCTGAAACGGACTTTGCTGCCTCCAGGCTCTGCTCAAGCCCTGCCTTCTCCATGAATTCCTCCTGAATGAATCCAGCCCTCACTGATCTCTCCTGTCTCTCAACTAGTAATTTACTTATTGGTTGAGCCATTCAATGGGGAGCCAAATTACATAGTCATGCTTAATGTCGGTGCTAGGAAATGCCCTGTCAGGTGATTTCATCATGCGAACATCACAGAGTGCACTCACACAAACCTAGATGGCACACCCTACTACACATCTAGGCTAAGGTATAGCCTGTAGCTCCTGGGCTACAAGCCTGTACACCAAGTTACTGACTAAATACTGTAGGCAATCGTAACACAATGATAAGTATTTGTGTTACCAATACTTATTATATCTAAATATACTAAACATATCTCAACACATAATATGTACAGTCAAAATATGAAATACAGGGTAAAAATGGTATACCTACACAGGGCACTTAGCATGAATGGAGCATGCGGGATGGAAAGTTCCTCTGGGTCAGTGAATGTGAGAGCCCGGGACATTACTGCACACTACTGTAGCCTTTGTACATACTGTGCACTTAGGCTACACTATATTTATAAAAATATTTTCTTCCTCTACCTTTTTTATGTTACAAACATTAATTTTTAACTTTTTAGTTCTTTTGTTATAACACTTAGCTTAAAACACATTTTACAGCTAAACAAAAATATATTTTATATCATTATTCTATAAACTTTTTTCTAATTTTTTATTTTTTAAACCTTCTTGTTAAAAACTAAAACACAAACACACATATTAACCTAAGTCTGCACAGGCTGAGGTTCTTGAATATCACTGTCTTCCCCTCCACATCTTGCCCCACTGGAAGGTCAGGAACAACCACACGCTTGGAGCTGCCGTCTCCTACGATAGCAATGCCTTTTTCTAGAATCCCTCCTGAAGGACCTGCCTGAGGCTCTTCTTAAGAAGGCGTCACCCTTTTCAGAAATACGTCCATGCTGGTTTGCTTGGTTTGTTTCCTTTTCTCATCATAGATTTGCTTATAAACAGATGAGGCACCATGAATATACCTCTCTATTAATGAAAACTTTGTTGTGGTCCAGGTTTTCAAATATTTTTAAGGGGCTTCTAGAGATCTGCAAAAGATTTTTGCTAAACCCTCCACTGTGAACTTTCTTGGGGGTTCTTGTTCATTTTTTCTCCTGTAGTTTCCTTTTTTCCTTGCCTCTTCTCTTCAGCCATGTGCTCCTGTTCCAGTTCCAACTACCCATCCGTCAATTCCTCAGGAACTGCCTCCTGGGTTGCCGCGATCTGCACCCAGGTGAAAGTCACCTGTCATCTCAACCCCAGCCTTGTTGACTTTTGCATCCTCCTTGTCCTTGGCAAATCCTTCCAAGCCATGGACTAACCTCTTAAGTGTCTTCTTCCATATGTCATCATACCCTCCTTGGTAATATCACCCCAAGCCCGAGCAAGATTCTTAACACAGTCGCTGATGTTGTAATCCTTCCAGAATTGTGTCAGCATCTTCCTCAGCTGCAGCAATACTCTGGGAAGAGGTAGTGGGCCCAAAAAGCTGCCTTAACGCCTTCATCCATTAGTTGAATAAAGAGGTGGTGTTTAGGGGGAGAAATGTCACTTTGATATTGAAATGAAGATACCAATAAAAGGAGGACATTCAGGAGCATTATCAATAAGCAAAATCCATGTTATTTTCCGAACAGTATATCCTCAGTTTCCTGGCACAGAAATTCAGGAGGGCATCTTGGCAGAGGAGCTGGGTCATCTGTGACTTCCTTCTCTCTCGTAGCACCCTGAAAGTGTGTGCCTCTCACTGTGCATGAAGGCCCCAGGTTTTCTGTGCCAGATCACAAAGGGTTTCAGTTTGTTGCTGCAGCATTGCCCCCAAGCAGGACTGTTATCCTATCCTTGAAAAGCTTGAAACTTGGCATTGACTTGGCCTCCTTATGGATGAAAGTCCTTTCAGGCATCTGCTTCCAGAATAGCGAGGTTTCATCTATATCGAACATGTGCTTTGTGGAGGAACATGTAATTTTCCTCCACAATCAGTTTCTTCAGCTGCCTTCACATCAGCATTTGCAGACTCACCACTCACTTTCACATCAAGTAATGAACAAAGATTCTTGAATTGTTTAAACCATCCAGAGCTTATTACTGTTGTTGTTTAAAAAAAAGCTAATGCTAAGTGTGAGCTAAATGTTTCCTGTATTTTTTATTTTAGTTATCACTCAATCATGAGTAAAATGTTCTTACCCCATTTTATAGATAAGCAAACCACATGGAGATGTAAATAACTTGCCAAGGTCATATCATTAGGACGTGATGGAGTCATGAGTCAAACCCAGGTCTTTGCATCCAACAATTACCTTTTCATATCATCACAGAATAGTTTAATTTACTGTGAGCTCCAGGTTTTAACTACCCAGAGCTCACAGTAAATGAGTGCTAATCCGCTCATTGTTTTCCAATACCTACAAGGTAAAGTTCACATACTTCCCCATGGCATGTGAGTTCTTTCATCATCTGGCCCATTCTACCTCCCTAGCATTGCCCTGACTGCCCCTGCTGAAGCATTCCACAATCCCAACATTCCCAACTGTGGAGGGTCCTCGGAATACAGTATGTTTCTTCCCTTCCTTCCTGCATTCCCACAGGCTATAGCTTCTGTTCAGAAAGTACTGTCTTCTCCCCTCAACCACCCCTCCCCAGTGCTTTCCTCTGTCATCCTCAGGCCCAGATGAAGCACTAACCCCTCAGGAACGCTCTCCTGGGCAGTTGCATGCTTCTTCCTGTGTAAGCACCTAGTGTCATACGCAGCTCACAGCAGTGTCATACTGCTCTCACCCACTGTTAGACGTGAATCATCACAGCAGGCAGCACTGTTCCATAGGGTGTGACTTTCTCTTCAACAATTACGTGAACACGGTTTTAGTATTTTTTTGGACAGGTTAGAGGCAGGATTTAACCAACAGCTCCGCCATGAGTACAGCGAGAAAGCCGTAGCAGAACTGGTCAATACGAAAATTCATTTGATGCCATATAGTTTACACAGCCCAATTTGTAATTTGTTTAAAAAAGACAAGTTGCCAACAATAATCTGTAATTATTTCTGCAATGAATATGAATAAGAAAGTGGTATCTTTGTTTCAGGCCATGTTATTTGAACTATTTCCAAACAATCCAAAAAACACTCCTAGCATGCTAGAGAGTAGAATTCTTCGTATATATTGTCATGACTGTCACCAGTTTTAAGAAGTGGTTTCTTTTCTGTTCCCCCACCCCGAAGAGAATGAAGAACACGAATAAATTGGAGCTTAGCTACACTGTGGAGGACCTTTGTATAGACTTGGTTTGTTCAGCTTTCTCACATAACTGCTTAGAATATTGACAAATACTAGAAGCTCAAAATGAGAAGAAACACATCCACTTTGCCTTAAGAACTCTGTGGTAGGTAACCTCCAAAGTGGCCCCCAAAGAGCCTGCCCTTGTTGTTTCATCCACAAGGGAATGCAGAAGTCATAGTGTGTAATTTACAGGGCTAGGTCATAAAAGAAGTCTTGCCTCTTCCATCTCTTTCTCCCTCTCTCGCATTCCCTCCCTCACTGTGGGGGAAGCTAACTTCTGTGACAGGAGGCTAGCCTAGGTGCCTCTGAAGCAGTTCTATTGAAAGGCCCACATGGTGAGGAACTGAGGCCTTTTGAAAAGAATTAAAGAGGCTCTAAACTTGTCATTGCATCTATGGATTTTTACAGAACTTAGCAATAGAATGCCGAAGAAAATATAATAACATTTCTGTATTTTAGATTTTACTTCTCTATTTGAATATAAATTAACAACAAAAGTCTCAGTGCTTTGGGTGTTAAAAGACTTTTTTTTCTAATAAAAATACGAAGCCAACAAAATTCAAAGTACCACCTTCTGTCTGTCCATGATACATCAGACAATGTGAATCTTTGTGAAAAGAAGACTGGATTTGAAAAGGCTAGGATTTTACTAACTCTTGAATTTTACCCAACACAAAAGTCTTGTCCTGAAGCATTTGAAAAGAAGCCACACCTTATTGAAAAGATCTCACTGAAATCAAGTGTTTTGTTTTGTGACTTGGAACAGAAAAATGATAATGAAGCAGTGCCCTTGTCAAATAATGTCTCTGACTCCATGAGCAGGTCAGGAATTATAGGCAGCTCTGCCATTTACCTACACCAGGTGAAATGATCCAGAACTCTTACCACAGCCAAAATCTTGGTTTCTTACATTAATATATGGTACACTGATTTGGCGAGGTTCCTTGGATATTGTAAAGGCTATCTTTAAAAAATATATATTTCTTTATTTAGAAAATATCTGACTCAAAAAAAATCAGGATAATCTTCCAGAAATGTGAGCCACAAATCCAGGTTTCCTTCTTTGTTAAAGAAAGTAGCTCCATACGTAATCACCAGAATTCACTGCTTCCAATGGCAACATTCCTTGGCATCAAAGGCTCTTCTGACTTTCCTGAAAAAATGCCCAGTTTATCTCTCTGAAAATCATTAATATGAAAAGAGTCAAGGCCCCTACTATACAGAATTTCAATGGCACTCAAGAGGCCAACAGAACTGAATTTCAATCTCAGATTAGTCACTTTCTAGTTATATAATCTGAATAACTTCTCTAACCCCTCTGACTCTAGTTTCCCCATTATTAAAGCGATAATAATATCTACCTAAAAATGAATGCAAATGATCAAATATAATATGTAAATACATCTAGCAATGTGCCTGGCAACGTTTTCAGTTGATTTAAACTGAATGAAGATCTTAAAACTTCTCTTATTCCTCCTCCTGAGATTCCAAACTTTTTCCAGTGATCTGAGAGGCTTTTCCCTTCGGCCTCATCACCACCACCTGCACTGCTGCCAGGACTGGCAAAACGAGGGTTCCCCTAGACCACCTGGCCAAGAGGGCCTCTGTTCCCATGGTCAGCCTATGGCTGACCCAACAAGGGAACCCTGACAGTGTGACCTCTCTTGCCTCTCTGATATGGACACTATTGCCACCCACATCGGCTCCTAGCTGCTCCTTTAAGGCATATAAGAAAGCCCATCCATTTAACAAGGCAGAGTTTTCCTCTGAGCTATGTATAGCTGCCTCTTCTGGATGAGCAGGGCTGCTCCATCTTACATCTGTCGTTTTAATTTTTATTCAGTTAGCACCCCACATCCATTAATCTAGTCATCCTCTTTTCATGTGAATATTGGGTTAAAATAAAACAAGACAAATACAATTCTCAATTGAACCCTTAATTTACTTTAGATTTCACAACTCACCCTTTGACTAGTGTGTAATTCTATTATTTTTAACTAACATTTATTGAGTATCATACATACACTTCACCAAACACTTTCAAATATCTATTTGATCTTCACAAAAATCCTATGTGGTAGGTAAGCCAGATATTATTGGTGTCATTTTTTTAAGATGGAGGACAAAAATTTAAATCAACTGGTTAAAGCTACTTGGCTAACCCATTGTCTAATAAACTAGACCCTAGGTCTTGTGGTTTGAAATCTATGCCTTTCCCACTATACTATGTTGTCTCCTACTGTCCCTCAGTACTGTTTTTTATCTAACTGGTAAAAAAAGTAAGCAAAACAAAAGGAAGCCTCTGAAATTTGCATCAGGGTATGGGTATCAAACCAAGTGATTAAAGAAAGCAAAACCGCACCAAGAAATGCTTTCTTTAATTTGCATTAAAAATTTTACATTACTTATAAAAGCAACATACAGCCAAATTATTTTTTCAGATTATAAAAATCACACATGGTAATTACAGAAAATACTGAATATGTAAATAAGAAAATTAAAAATTACCTGGTACTCCTTGGAGTGTGTTGGATATTTGTGGAGCTTTTTGAGCATGGGAATGATGTGAGGTGACATGATTTTAACCTATCCACATAGCTGCTCTGTGGAGAGCAAAGAGCCCAAGAGACAGAGGAGAGAACAGTTAGGGGCTGTTGCAGGTTCAGCAGAGAGGTAAGGAAGGCTTGGACCAGATGAGACCTTTGTTGGTGCTGAGATGTGGTGTCAGAAACTGGGGTATCCTGTGAAGGTACGGTTGATGAAGCGGATGTAGAATATGAGCCAAAGGGAGCAGTCAAGAACACCTCAGCATTTTGATGCAATAGGAAAGAGAAGGGGAAGAGTAGAGTAGGTGTTGCAAATACCAGCCAGGAACTCTGTTTCAGGTGTGTTACTGGTAAAGTATCTGCTGGTCATTCCTGTGGAGTATGTAGTGGCCAGTTAGTTGGATGTATCAGCCTGGCAAGCAGAGGGGAGTAGGGGCACAAGATGGAAATGCGGACACACTATTATTATACAACACTGTCTCGGCGCAGCTTGAATTTTGTGACAAACAGTAGCTATAAAATTTAAAAATCTGAATAATCAGCACACTCATGTTAGTCATCTAAGGTCAATTTGAATCCACTTGTTTAAATTTAGTAAACTGTGTGGCTGAAAATATTGAATTGAAAAGACTACCCTTGAATAAGCTGGGTAGAGCCTATACAAAGATATTTACCTCCCCAATAATAATTTGTGTATTGATTATTACAGGAAATTTTCCCAAACATCATTTGCTCCCCCTTGCTTTGTTAGTTTTGTTTTTGTTTTGTTTTGTTTTGTTTTAGAACTGAGTATAACCTAATTTCTTTGTATTTATAAGGCAGACACAGCTGTCCAGACACATAAAACAATTTTATTTTGAAATTATTCATTTTAAATACCAGCAATTGCCTACTCTTTCACTGTCTGGTTTACTATTAATTCAAAAATAATTTCTGAATAGCAAAGTACTTTTATCCTTTTAAGCCTGCAGCAGTCGTGACCAAATCCAACAGCTGTGTGGGGAAGCAGGCAAAGGAGTCATGTTATGTCTCAAACTGATCCGTGGACCATCGAGCAAATTCAGATTGCAATTCAGCTTCCTATTTTATGCTGGTAAAAATATGTTGGTCTGTATGAGGCTTACGACTCTCATTCAAATTATTATGTTCATCTTCTGAAACATAATACATACACACATAACTTCTCACATGAGAAACTGGGAAGCAAAAAATATATGATAAAATTTTGAAGAAATAACAAAAGGAACATCTTGAGAGAAGACAGCCTCAAATGGGCAGTTTCAGTCTCACCAATCAGAAATAACACCAGGGGTTCCCCAGCTGATGATGGTGGTGGAGAAGAAAGAACAGCAGCGATGCACAGCTGAAGAAAAGGAGAAAATTAAACACCCTTAAAACCTTAAAGATGCCTGCCCCTATGGACACCTGCACTCAACTTAGGTGAATGTTCGAAGAAATGACACCTTGCCGTTGTGGGTTAATAGCTATCTCCCCGAACATTATTGGTCTTGAATAGCATCAGGGTGTCATGAAAAGAGCAAACCAAACGGTGTAGTAGATGAGCATAAGAGGCCCGGGGAGAAACTGCCAGACACAGCACAGTCTAGTGACAGCCTAGGACACTGACGATCCAGTATGGGGTTCGTAACAATTATTTCCAACGTGCACGCTACGATAGCACCATGCTAAGTGCTTCATATGCATTTCTTCATTTACTCCTCAAACAACCTTGGAGATAAGTTTCATCACTCTTTCACCACAACAGCAGCCAAGTCCCTGAAATTGTCTAAATCATGGATACAAGAGCAGTTGTACATAACACAACAGAGCTGCTTTAGGCAGGCCTCTACTGGGTACCAGTGATACAAAACCATCCTGATCAAGCTTAAGGGGAAAAAGGAAGTATGTTTGATTCATATAAGCAACTTGGGTTCACAAGGGTTGGCGCAGCTGTTTCAGGGGCACCGGTACCCGGACTGGGGAGTTGCAGGACTCTGCCACTCCTCTCTGCCTCCCTTACTGTATTGGATCAGTTCCCTCCTTCTTCAAAGTGGCCTCCTCCTCATGGAGAGAAACAGGGCTGCCAGCAGCTTCTAGCTCATGTTCCCCAACTTCAACACCCTAGAGAGATGCCCTCTTTCTAAACCTGGACCAGTTAATTGGCTGGTCTGCCTGACTACCTCAGCTGTTCGCGTCTCTAACCTCTGCATCAATCACAGCCAGAAGGGGAGGGAGCAGCACAGACAGGCCCCTGGGGGACCCTGGTGCAAGAGACCACCACCGATGGTGCCCACTATACTGTCTTAAGAAATGGAATCACTCCCCAAACAAAGTCAAAGAAAAGAAGCAGATCATTAAAAGAAAAGAAATGGGACTTCACTACATAACCTCAGAAGTTTAGTTCCAGAACATTCACAATAGATCAATTACTGGTTTGTCTGCATGATGTGCCATGACAACACAGGAAAATAAAATGCAGTTGACCCTTGAACAGCATAGGGGTGACAGGCACCAACCCCTCACAGTCAAAAATCCACATACAAATTTTGAGCCCCCCAAAACTTATCTACTGATAGCCTACTGTTGACCAGAAGGCTTACAGATAGCAGAAACCATCAATTAACACATATTTTGTATGTTCTATGTATTACATACTGTATTCTTAAAATAAAGTAAGCTAGAGAAACTATTAAGAAAGTCATTAGAAAGAGAAAAAAACATTTACAGTATTTATTGAAAAATATATGTATAAATGAACCTGCACAGTTCAAATCTGTGTTGTTCAAGGGACCACTGTACTTCAGAATATTCAGATTTTCATTTGTCTTTACTTATGAAGCAACACTTCCATATATAATATAATTCTCTTTCTGAAATATTAAGGAGTGAGTAGAGGTTTTAACCTGTGGGGTTCCAGTCTCCTTTAAGAATTTGATTAAATCTGTGGACCACGGTCTGGTGATGAAACTTACCTCCGAGCTTTAAATCCACCAGCTCTGAGATGCTACAAACCACATTTCTGCTTTGCCAGCTGATGCCTGTTGAAGCCCACCTCTAGGGGGCACTTCAGGGAGACTGTAAGACAGGAGGAGGAAGAAAGGTCTTACTTTCAATCTGAGGGTTTGTTGGGCACCACTCAGCAATGCTTTTCCACCCATATAGGGGAGTGTTCCACATGGCAGTGGGAAATGTAGCCAGCCCCCACTCAGAAAGGCCAGTGGGGACCGAGGTCCCACATGCAGGACCCATGCCCACATATAGGTTCTCCCATGGGGAATAGGGGAATCATTGTACCTAGGCTGCTATGAGACTTGCTTTTGCTAAAACTCCCTCACCCTGGATTGAGGCAGCAAATGCTTACAGCCTATATCTAAAGTAACTTCCTAAAATCTGTGCTAAACCCCCCAAGTATGGAGTGTAACCGGTTCAACCACTTTTCCCCTTGATCTGTAACATCCTTCTCTTTGAAGTAATTAGCAACATTCTTTCCTCTATTATCTGTAAAAGATAATCATCTACAGCGAACCTGTGCATAGTAAATGAGGACCATCCTCAATGTAATGATGTGATGCACCCAGAAAATCAATAAAAGCCTGTCCAGGCAGGGGTTGGGGCCCTCACTTTCACTTAGAGAGAGGCCACGCCATCCCTTTTTCTCCACAGGACTTCTGTAGTCCATGTGAATTTGTTCATTGCAGCCACAACACACAGACCCTGCTGCCCGGTGTCTGCATCACACCCAGCAGGAGCAGTTTGTTTCTGAAGGCGCAGTTGAGTCCGTTGTAAAGAACCAGCCTTGTGGCGTCCCCCCTTCGAGACCCTGCCCCAACTGCCTGATGTTCCCGCTAAGAGTTCTGGGTCCCAGGGCCACGTCAGGAGAGGCTCCTCCGAGATATTAGTTTCAGGTCTATAGGGGCCTGTCCCCATATTTCTAAATTTTCATTATAATACCAGCCCTTTTCCTTTGTTTTTCCAGCTCTAGAAATAACAGCAGCTTCCTGCAATTGCTACCTCTGTGATAACTTAGAATTCTTTTTTGCCTTCTCTGTTACCTTGCTAATAATTTACACTTAGTTAATAGTTCCTTATATTAAATTCTCTCTGGTAAAATGCCTGGTGTGATTTCTGTTTCCTAAATAGATAACTGTGGCCACAGTCCCAGAAATATGCATAATATTACATCCATACATCCATAAAAATTTTGTGTTCATTGATACTAAAGTTCATCTGCAGCCACTTATGAAATCTGCGAACCCAAGATTAAGAATGTAGGGGTCCGATTCAGGACATGTTCGGTAATGGTTCTTAGAAACCAATTTGAAAGTGCTTGTGTTCGAGGCTATGGCTCACTAAATCGTTCAAGCAGTTTTATAAGTAAACGCATTTACCTGTGTTGTGTGCCGTTTCCTGAAAAGTGTCCTTGGCAGTTCGAGTGAGACATCACATTAGAAGACTACATATTCACCAGTGAAAAATGCTTAATAAATCATGTTCCTGAAGGGGAATTTCATGGTGTTGAGGAGCTTCTTTTTGATCATAGTTTATTCTCTGAATAGCTTGAGAGAACTGATTTTTTAAAAGGTCTATTCTTGTAATGTTTTACAACCTTTATTTTGGCAGGTCCCAATGAATCAAGTTCTCTTCATCTAAGTAGGCTCAAGGTAAAAGCTGATATTAAGATCTAGAAAATTGTAGGGCTGGTGTCATGTGAGACGTGTCATCTTTTTCCTCTAAGAGAGATCACTCTAAGATGAAAGGCAGATTCTCCAAGAAGAGGGCAAAATGGTCTTCTGAGGCACAGAAAGAACTTGTGGAGCTTTTATTTATATTCATACTTTATCTCATGCTTTCTAAAATCTTATTTTTGTGCATATTTTATAACATACATAACATTAGTTTGGTCAAACATGTAAATATTTTACACATAAAAACCATGAATATATTCTCAAAGTTTTTAATAAGAAGGGTCTACTTTTTTAATATTTGGATACTAACTGCTCTGATAATAAACAACCACCTGTTTGGAGTAAGGATCAACGAAATTCAGCTGCAGGCCCACTCAGACCCATGGTCTGTTTTTGTACAGCCCTCCAAGCTAAAAATGAAAGAAGTAGGAGTAAAGGGAGAACATGTGATAGACGCCGTCTGTGGCCCACAATTCTAAAATCTACACTAACTGTCAGAAAATCTTTACGTCCTTCTACTCTGGAGTAAGCCAACGTAAAACACCTCCAAAAGTCTTTGAAAGGAAGAGGGATATTCTCTTTCTCACTTGATCAATGAAATTAGTACAAATGAGAAGAGAGAATGAGGGCAAGATCATAGATTAACATTTATGGTCCAACTACAGATGTTACAGACTTTAAAACACAATCATTTGAACAGGGATGAAAAGTCGAGAGCAAATGGAGCAGCAGTGAAGACACTGATAACTTCCGTGAGGGCGATAGAGGCTCCAGAAGGGGGGCTAGTACACTGGCCCAGAGGACCTCCAATTAAGCTTCGTTCTGTGAGAAAGAAGTAAGCAAAAAAGTAAGTTGACAACAGGAGTTTTGTATCAATATCCATGACTATAAAATTTCATAATGACCATGTTCAAAAAGTGATTTTGAATCATTAAAATTAGGGTAAATTATTTTCAGTGCCCTATATTAAGGAGTGGGAAATACATGCATATCAGAGAAAATGGCTGACATAAATATTCCTAAACTTAATAGGTTAATTCACATCCAAGAAACTTGGCTGTGCATAATGACTTGATACCCAGTTGACCAATTCTTGATAACATAAAGATGGAAACAGAAGCTTAAAACCAAAATGCTGAGAACCAATTTATTGAAGATGCCCCTTAGTACCTGTTAATGAAGAAGAGAAAATTAAAATATAGGGTAATTTGGCCACCTATGTTAGGGGCAATAAGGCTTAACAGTAGGCCTAATTAGCTGTAATAAGTTACTTCTATTCCATTTTCAAGTTCGCCGAACATGCTATTCATAGTATCTAAAATCTGGAAACTGGGAATATATCTGTCCTTTGACCACAAAATTAAGTAGAATTAACCTTTTCAAATTTAAATATAAATGCCTAATAGAAAGCATGTAGCAACTGGAACCTGTGACTGCCAGGCTGGAAAGTTTTATTGCTCACTAAAGCACCATATTAGAATGTGAACAGCTTGAACACAGGGGTTATGTCTGTAGCAGACACTGCCAGTGAGCTACTACTATCCATTCTATCTACTTCCTTTCTAACAAAACCTCAATTTTGTTCCAGGCAACTGTGTAGTCAACTGACATTATCCAACCTCCCACCTGCAAGTGGCCATGTAACCAAGGACCTGCCAATTAGTATACGACCAAGACCCTAAGGAGAACATTCCCTCCAGAATAACAAGGCAGAGCTTGCAGAAGGCTTTCCGTTCTTCCACCACCTTTCTTTCTGGAATGCAGACTTGGGCCTACAGGAACAGCAGCCACTCACCACCACAACAGGAACCACATGCTAAGCACATAATATTTACCATGTTACCATAACATGATGAATATTATTACCATTGTTACCATAACATGATGAATGTTATTCCTTGTTTATAAGCGAGAAGGCAAAGCAAGCCTGTCACTGGCAACTTCAGTGAGGAGCTGAACCAGTTCTAGGGTATCCATTTCTGGCCTTTTTTTTTT
>PVKM010002114.1:0-68309 GCA_004027735.1 Carollia perspicillata | reverse complement strand
TTACACGAGCTCAAAGGGCACGAGTTGGAATTACCAGGAAAATCTTACCTTTTACCTTTTGGCAAATAGCTATGTTTTAGGCCATTGCCTTGGCAGGATTCCTTTGGGAAATGTAGGATGCATTATAATTTTAAGCCAAAAAGTGTGAATTCTAATTGGTTCCTTCTTACTTTTTAAAATGAATGTGGAAAGGAACACTTCTGATAAGCAATGAGACAAAGATATAATATCAGGTGAGGGAATGAGGTGCAGAAAAAACAAAATAATTTAGCAAATGGATTGAAGCAAGCCAGAATTTCACTACATTTTAAAACTTGAGCCCTAAGGAACACAAAGGGATGTGTGTCTTACTGTGTCTTTTGTGAAGGCCATTTAACACTGGGAATTTTTCCAGCAGTGTATTTCAATGACAGCAACCTTTCTTACGACATTTGGGGCTTGCCACTTGGAAAATCAATCCCGTTCAGTGTCTACTGAAATTGCACATTTGCTCTCCGTAAGATGAATATGGGATGACCATATAAATTATCCTCCACACGGGGGCATTTTTTTTTTTAAGTGAAAGAGAGAGGCATTAATTGCACCAGGGCAATAAGTATAAGTTGTGATGAAAGAAAGTGACAATCATAGAAGTATACATTTGTATAGTCAATCTATAGGAATGGTTTTTTAAAATGTATGTATATGAATATATTTATGTAGACTTAAAGAATAGGTAATTAAGGTGTTTAAGTCATGGGATGACAGAATTGAGCTGAATCGTCTGCACACTCTCAGCGAGTCCCTTTTGTAACTCAGGTCTTTCATTGGCCGGCCTGTGGCGTGCATTAGAACACGCCGATGCAAGGATCGCATGGGCCTACTCACACACAGAACCCATAATCTTGCTCTCATCAGGTTTTTTGGCTACCAGTTTTAGATTCTACAGGGCCCGATCATTGGGTCATATGCTAGACTATAAGATCAAAGCAAAATCATGGAGGGTTCTGGGCTTTTTTGTAAGGCCCCAGATTCTAGTCCTGTCTTTTTATCAGTAACTAACTGTGATTTTTGGCAAGTCATGTAACCTCTCTGTGTTTTGGTTTCCTTATCTCTAAAATGGGGGTAATACTATCTGATGTGCAGACCTCAAAGGTTTTCTGGGAGGACCCAGTGAGATGATGTATAGGGAAGCCTCTGGAAAGTGCTGTACATATGCGAAGTGTTATCATGGTAGGAGGGAGGGGGACATGAGATGTGAAGGGAAAACAGGGCTTTCAACTCGAGCTGGCCTTGTAGATTAGGCTTGTGCAAACAAATGATGAAAATAGGGCCATGGAAGGGGCATTATACTCTCCTTCACGAATAGGAGTAGGGAGGGCGAGAAAAGAGAAAAACGAGGACAGTCAATGTGGCCAGTAAGGCTTGGGGCAGCTAGGGTGGGATTGCACAGGCATGTTCCTAGCACATTGCTCTTTCTACCAAGCCCTGGCAAAACCTCATAAAAAAATGAACGCACTGAAGCCCTGGCTGGGTGGCTCAGTTGGTTGGAACATCATCCTATAACTGAAAGGTTGTGGGTTCCATTCCTGGTCAGGGCACAGACCGAGGTTGCGGGTCTGATCCCTTGTCTAGGCATGTATGGGAGGCAACCAGTCAGTGCTTCTTTCTTTCCTCTCCTCTCTCATCCTTCCTCTCTCTCTAAAAGCAATGAAAAAAATGTCCCCGGGTTAGGGAAAAGAAAGAAAGAACACGGTGGAGAAGCACACATGTTGGACTGCTGGGTTCCCAGGCTGTGAGGGCCCATCAACTCGTTCCTGACGGAGAGGGTCGGTGTTATTCTGCAGTCCAGTAAGAATCAGAATGTCACACTTGCCTTTCTTCTCTCATTGACTTGTTGTCAGGATTAAGTAAAATTATTTAAATGAACTGTTTATGAACTATAAATTATGGTACGAAATAATTTGATGGGATGACTCAATTGATACTAGCTGTTATTACAAGAACCATGTTAATTTTTTTCTTCAAATGATTATAACTTTAAAAAATTTAAAAATCACAGGTGCTTATAAAAATTTAGATATAACCAAAGGCATAATGAAGGAAATAAAAATTACACAGAATTTGCTACCAGGAGACATTATTTTGGTAAATAATCTTCCAGACCTTTTTGGTATCTGTGTATCATTTAAAAAATATATCAAAATGGAATCTTTGGTTTGCCATTCATTCTTTAATGTGTTCATGAATTTTTATGTGTTGGTAGATAGAATGCAAATAGGACCATGCCTTTTTATCAGGTGCTTTGGAGGAGCATCTCTCCTGGGCTGAGGGAGGCAGGAGAGGCTTCCTGGAGGTAGGAATATTCCAGTTGAGACTGGAAAGGTGACCAGAGTTAACCAGATTGGAGTGGATGTTGTGTTGTACCACCCAGGTACTTCCTTAAGGAGTGGAACGCATGCCCCGCTGGCAGTGTTACCTTTTGATGGTTCTCAGCCGAGTCCCTCCTCCAAGAACCACTCTTTGCTGAAGGAAGCTGCCTCGCTCAAGATTATCTCTGTGTCCAGGGGAGCTGGGGGACAAAGTCCACCTTCTCGCGTCAGTCTGGACATCTTTGAGGGGCCATCTCAGTTCTAGAGCTCCTCATGGGATTGGCTGAGGCTTCAGTTGCACCTGTATTGTAGTTCATTTTTCCTTCAGGCCAATCTTTCTTCCCTTCCTCTTCACAGGTATTGATCCCAAGAGCACCATCCAATAAAAATCCTGCACACAAATAACTCCTCCCCTCAACACAGGCAAGAATGGCAGTGATGCGGAGTGCAGGGAGGGTGTTACTAAAAGATGCGACAGCATGTCCAAGGCCTAGGGGCACTGGAGGAGCTAAATGGTATTTTTTAAAAAATATGTTTATTGATTTTAGAGAGAGAGGAAGGGAGAGAGAGAAACAGTGATGGAGAGAGAAACATTGATTGGTTGCCTCCCATTCACACCCTAACTAGGGACGGAGGCCACAACCTAGGCATGTAAATTCTCCGAATGAGAACTGAACCCCCAACCTTTTGTTACACAGAACCACACTCCAACCAAGCCACACCAGCCAGGGCAAGGAATGGAACGCTTTTTTAACAAAGTCTGCAAAGTGGTGAGTGAGGTCAGTAGAAGAGACATGGTTTCATAGGGACAGTCACGCTCTTTTCACCCACATCGAGGAGATGGGGAGACAGGGCTCTACTGCAAGGCCAATGGGAAGCCTTGGAAGATTGTAAATCACTGGAGAGACATGGTCTGATTTTCTAATTTGTGTTTTAGAAAGATCACTTTGGCTGCAATGTGCCACCATTAATTAAAACTTTCATTATTATTGATTAGTGTATTTTTAAAATTGGAACCCTGGGGTGATTCGTGACCTCCTACACTCTACATCTTTACAGAATGAATGGCAAACCCTGTCTCCCCAAGGTGAGTCCTGTAATGAACACCAGTATTGTAGCAGTCTTGTGGAACTTTTAAAACTCTGAAGGGATCCAATCATAGTCCTTGAACATTTTTTTAAAAACATAATTCACACTGTTTAAATATTTATTGGGCACCAACTACGTGCCAGATCGCACTGGGCCATTGCTGTGTTGAATCAAAGACAGAAGTCCCAAGAAGACCATGACCGTCTCCTCTTGTACATTGCTCCGCCACTACAGTGCCTGACAAACACTTCATGCTGCGTAAGCGAATACAGAGACCGGGGAATCTTAGAGACCTGGGCAATTCACTTAGTTCTCATGATCACAAAGTGGGGATAATTTTAGCTTCCGCCTCTCAAGGTTGTTGTGGGGCAGGGGGAGGTGGTTAAGAATGTAGATAAAACACCTACTTCAAAAACTAAATACATAGTAAAAATTGTATTTACTCAAATAGTTCAAAAATGGTTTACTATTCTTGGTATTGGTGGAAGTAAACTAAGACCTTAAATGATTACAGTCAAACTTCTTATATCTATTTCTCTCTTGTCCTCTTTATCCTGTAAAATCACATTGAAAGAAAAATGCGATTTGCAAACCAGGTTAAAAGATTCATTCACTCATTAATTTATTCAACAGATTTTTTTTTTTTTAGGACATCCAATGGAGCAGGCATGGGTTGTGCGGCAGTGAACAGGGCAGACACGGTCCCTGTTCTCATGGAGTTTATAATCTAGAAGGGAGACATTAAACAGAGAAAATTTCATGAATTATAACCAAAACAGTCTGTCATTAGAGAGAATAAAAGAGAGAAGCTAATTTATTAATAGAAAGGTAAGTCTTCTCTGAAGAAGTGTCCTTTAATCAGGAAACTTAGAGTAGGAGTTTTGTTAAGAATAAGGGGATGAAGAATTCCAGGCAGCAGAAGAATCCTGCGCAAACACCCTGGGGTAGGAAAAAAGCTTGGCCCACTGGAAACGTGGAGAGAAAGTGATGGTGGCACAGTGGAGGGAGATGAAGCTGGAAAGGAGGCAGGGGCAGATCGTGGAGGGCTCAACGGCCACATGGTCTTTCTTTGTCCAGATGGAAGGATATACAAGCTGCCGGAAATCTGGCCACGCTCTGGATGTACCGGAGCAGTCCATGATGCTTATAGACCAGGAAGGAAGGTAAATTGCAGTCTAAACAGGCACAGCTAAGCCTTGGAGAAAGCTGATTATATTTCCCCAACTGGTCGTCATGATAAATGGAAAAACATATTACGAAGACACCTCTTTGTTGAGAGTGCTTATATATTCTCAGAAACATATTGCATGCATTTCTGTCCCAAAACAAAGTAGAACTATTAGAACACCTTTTCTCCGGTTCCCCCTTTTATTTCTTGGACGTGGTCCTTCCGATAGAAACAATCAGTGGGAGTTTCCCACTGATGAGAGATACTGTGATGGTTTTCCAGGGGAGGTAGGAGAATTTTGGGTGTCACAAGTGTTTGGGCGGTGGCTTACAAACTGGATTTACTCAGAGAGGCCTCCCTTTCCCTGTCAGTGATTAGAACAACGTGTGTTCTGGAATACAGTATTTAAACAGCAAGATTGGCATTGCTATCTTCCAGGATGGCGAAGGCTTAATTAACATTTGAAAATGCTTTGAGATCTTTGGATAAAAGTGTTCTGGAAGCATGAAGTGTTATTATCTTTGGAGTGATATAGGTCACGTGACACAGGAAGTGGCTTTGAAGGAAAGGAAAACCTTTCATCAGGCAAACTCCTTGGGGTGGTTTGAGCCTGTTTTGAGTGACTCAACATGCCCGTGTCATCTCTCCCTAGAACGTGAATGAAAGGAATAACTTGGCCTACAGCGTAGCGACTGCCACCATCATTCACTGGAATGACTTAGTAAGCTTGTATGTTAAACATTCTACAAATTATGCAGAATCCTAAGACATTTAGCACTGTTGTCCCTTAGCAAGCCTTGAATTAGTTGTTACTATTATGGTTGTTCTCATAAACAGTTTTAAGATGTCTGGACTTGCATTTTCTGACCTTAATGCCTTGTCACTAAAGAGTTCAATATTCTTTAGTGACAAACGAATCTTAGTTTCCTTTTAAAGACGTGGTAAAGAACGAAATAAGTGTAAACCATTATTGTTGAGGACCTGATGTGATAATTACAGGTAAGTGCCTGGGACCTTTCCTGGCAGGAAACGTTAGCGCAGAATCGGGTGCTCAGCCCTTCCCTGTCCCAACCATAAAGACCCAGGCGGATGCTGGGTTTCCCCAACTGCACTTCCCGGTGGTTGCTCAGGGTCTTCAGTGAACAGGATTTCGAAGAGAATATTTTAAAGCACTTCCAATTTATGTAAGGACTGCAGTGGAGAATGGGAATATGGCTCATTTGAGAAAAGTCTATTTTAAGGGAATATATATGTCAACCCAAATCTGTCCATGTGTATTTGTGAAATTGATTTTGCTGGCTAGACGACTGGAGATGTATTTTTTTTTTAATGCACACCTGTCTCGAATATGATCTTTTGAACAAAGGTGTTTGGAAAGTGGCATCTGGGGGTGGGGGAGACAATAAGGAAAGGGTTTAGGTAAAAGGCTATAAACTTCAGGTGAAAGGGGCCAGGGGGGAGGAGAGGACAGCCTGGGGTCTGCTGGCTGAGGAAGGTTCCCAGGATGTTTACCAACACCTGTGGGTGTGCAGGCTCCCCCTCCCCAAGGCAAGGGCCTACAGTGCAATGGGGTCAAGTACCAAGCTGACCTAATTAAAAGCTCATTACACCAGCCCATCCCCATTAACAGGCGGACCCACGTGCAAAAATATCTCTGCCTGGGAACCCCCTCTGCTTCCTAGCCCCAGCCCCGGGGCCTGGAAATGCTGGCCAGTTAAAGTGACCTCCCCGTCAGTGACCATCAGGTACAGTTTCTTTCTGGATTATTTCACCTTCCAGTAAATTACTTTTATCTGCTCTGAAACATTTTAACAAAGAAAGCTCTCTGGTCATCACATGGGTAAAAAAGCAAGGGATAAAAGAACGTGTACGTCACTTAATCAGAAACAAATAACTAAATCTCCTTTGAAAAAGCAGCCTTTCCTGACTGGCCAGCCTTTTCATTTATCTTTCACTGGTGGGATTTTGAAATTACAATTCTATAGTGGACTATGGTACCAGTCTTTCTCTCCTCGTTTTTTATATAATTGTTGCCGACCTTGACAGAAGATCTCAAAGCTTGTTAATACTAAGTTGGTAAATGATACTATTGTTTAGGAGGTGGGGGTGGAGATGGGGCGGGAGCAGAGGGTTTATCTGGGTGGGGAGGGGGGGAGAGGGAAATGCACCCTAACCAGGCTCAAATTAACTGAAATGGATCAAAGTAAACAGAGACATCTAAAAGCTTTTGTAAGTTAAAAGTGGCTATCTGTTGCAGGTCTTGCCTCATTAACTGCTGATTGAAGCTCTGCCTGGCCCTCTGGGATACCTAACACCCCAGACCTATCACCAGATGAACCTGGGTTAGGCGCTTTTGCCTTTCCCTGTGTTGGTTTGCAGAGCTCCTTGACCTCAACCTTCTTAAAAATGTTTATCCTTCCTACCAGGCAAAGGGAGTAAAGGTTTGTCCTTGAGAACCTTGCTAGGAATTTCACTTCTAGCCAGTGAGGAGTTCCCAGAAAAGAGAAATGGAAGGCATAGTTGTGGTATCTCTGCAGATCTGCATTCTGAAAGGTAGACCTGCGGCTCTGGTGTTTTAAATAAATCCTCTGCACAAGAATATGTAGGGGAAAGAGTCCATAGTTTGTTTTTCCCTTGGGTGTTGGCCCCATTTCCATACGCGAATGGTGAAAGGTGAGGATTAGGCCTCAGGCTTTAAGATACAGGTATTTCTTGGTTCCCATGGTCCCTGCCCCTCACCAGGCCATTCAGCTGGGACAGGGAGCTGAAACGGACAGAGCTGTCCAGGGGAGGGAGAGAGAACAGTAGTGGGGGTGGGTTGGGAGGGGGGAGAGAGGAGCAGGGCTCTTTGAGTAGGACCAGATAGGTCTCTGTGTAGAGTAATATTACAGCTCTTTCTCTCATAAACAAGCTGCATGCCTGCTTCTAAAGACCCATCTGGCATAGCTTTGAGAATGGCAATAATTACAAGCTGATGATGGACATGGAAAAAAAGCCCTGCTGAGCTAACTCATAAGGAAGTACAGGCCAGGACTGCAGGGAAATTACAGGCTGAAAACCTTTCTAGTTTAGGCCTTTTGGTGTTCTTAATCACAGACTTTAAATGTTGTAATAAACACTGTTGCATTTTATTGACCAACTCCCATGACAGGCAAATCTTTCTCATTTCATTTTATTTTTACCATTTGCTCTTCGGAGAGCTGCTCGGCAGTGTCTGTCTGGGCCATGCCAACAGACCTTTAGTTTTTCTCTTCGTAAGAATATTAGGAAAACAGGGGTGAGTTTTTATTTAGTTTATAGAAATTTGCAAAAATTTCGTTAGATTTCTGCGTTCTATGTTTCAGACAGACTCCCAGGCTCAGTGCTTAACCTGCAGTTCTGTGAGAAAGGGGCTGTTCGTTTCAGTCAAAAAGATTGAAGAGGATAAAAGAACAGGTCTTGGGAAAAGAATCTACAATATGATTCAGTACCATCAAGTAGTGTTTACTCTCTAGAAACAAGTAAAAATCCAAGTTAAATACTCTGTGGCTAGATTAATGGAACAGTAAGTTCTGGTCTTGTTTATAAGGATGGCCCTTAATTCAAGGATGAATTTGATATTGAAAGGATGCTCCTTCTCAAAGTTTGGAAGCCTAATGTGTTACAAGTGGATCTAAGACATTTTCTTTCTCAAACCGAAATGAAATGGCTTAGACCATTTAATGGAGTAGATGCTTTTAGGAAATCTTTTTAGGAAGAAGAAAACAGAAGCACAGGAAATTCCCTTTCCTCTGAAACATCATTCACCTCAAAATCTACAGCTTAAATGTTATGGCAAAGTTAGCCTTGACCATAACACATTATCACTTGCTGTTATAATGAGATTTTAACACCTTTTATTCTACTTCAACAGATGTTATCGGTTTTCATGAAAAGAATTTGGTCTTCGTTTTATACATTTAAAAAGTTTGAGGTCAGAAATGATGAATAATGGAATGAATCAGGACTTTTTTGTGACGTGATTAACTTACACAAGTAGATCCTTGTTCAAAAGCTACCTTTATGGATTTTAAGGCAGAGCATGTAATGTTCATTATTTTTAAAACACTAGGTGCTGATTTTGTAACCTATTTTCAAGTCCTTCCCTTCTTTGCTACAATTCCTCACTCATATCCCTTAAGGGCTTATATTTTATTCTTTGTGTTTTGCATACAGCCTGGCTATCCCAGGTGGGTTATTTACCTGTGTCCTTTTGCATTTGATTACATGCTCAAGGACATGAAATTTTGGAGCCTATGAAGTTAAAGTGATGAAGTAGTTTCACAATGGAAATTTCCCAGCATAAACGGTCTCTTGTCCTTTCGTAAGCAATGCTTTACCTGAAGCTCCCTTGTCAATGAGAAATTATTTCTTTATATCAGTCTCTTTTTCCTATACAGGCTGGAATTGTTCCTAACAAAAGAAGCATGAATTGGTGGAAACTATATATTAAATGCAAGACTATTTGTCTAGTTTTCATTAGGTTGCTGAGTGAAAAGCCTCAATTCCTCTCTTTTCCCAAGGTACTCAGATGTCCGTGCAGTCTCCCTCATCTCACACTGCGGTTTCTCTCACTGGGTACAGTCCAGCTTGAAAGAATTCAACACTTACTGGTCTTTAGAGAACTGTCAGCAATGACAGCAACCAGGGATGCTGACATGTCTTATTGTTTACGAAGGATGAGCACCACACGGCCTCTGGGATGACTTGATAAGCCCCGCGTCTTCTCTCCTGATTCCAGCCTCGCTAGACCAGCTGCCTTTTGGTGGCCAGCTAAATACGGACAAGTCAGGAAACACAGAAGCAGAGATAACCTGGGGCTGCTCAAGGTTGCTTTGTAAACAGTGAAAACAGAAAGAGAAACAGTGCCTCAGTCCCTGATCCCTTATATGCATCCAGTTTTCTTATGTGTTTAAAGTTTAATGGAAAAAAATCCTGGGATAGCATTAAACTAAGCTCACGAAATATTATCATATGGTCGGGAATATTTAATTCCTTGTTCTCACTTCAGCATCCCTTCATTCCTCGAGGAATCCCAGCCACCGTTGCAGTTAAATTAAGTTCAAGTTTAAAGAAATTATTCTGAATGCACTGATTTCTGGATACGGAATCCTAAAATGTCTTGGAAATTGTACAAAAGCACATGATTTTCCTCATTCCTACTTTGTAGAGAGGAACTTTCTTATTTGGAAGGAAACCCCGGGAAGTTGAAACCTCTTTCTTTTGCCATTGAACAAACGGAGGAAGCAAGGAACGTTTCACGTGTTGATGTTGCACTTGGGTCAATGCTTTTGTTAAATGATGTATATCATAACTCCACCGACGGCAAGGGGCTTAGAGATACTGTCTTCTTTAAATTCTTTGTAACTGACTGGGACTGTGTTATTATTATCTTTTGAGGGTTCCAGGCTGTTCCCAGAGATGAGCTCTTCCAAGGTACTCAAACAAAAGATTTTACTGTTGGTCTTTTTTTTTAACCCCCTTGTTCTTCCTTTGTTGCAGAAATGTCATTGCTGAAAATAATGCCTGCTGCAGTTGGTAGAGCCAAGTGCCTTTCTTAATGTTAGTGAGGCCGTATCCGTCACAAATACTGTAGCTTGGTGTCGATGGTCAGAGAAAGGGGTGTAATCTTGATTATGAGGCAGAATCTTCCTCATCTCTGCTTATGTCCTGCTCAACCCTTTCTGAACAGTTTTCATAAGGCATATGCCTACTTTTTATCAAAGCAGTTGTAGAATGGTTGCTGTTATTATAAATCACTGCTTCATAGCTATTGAATCTCACAAGTCAGGTAAATGTGGCTAGCCCTCTTTTACAGAGGGTGTGACTGAAATTCTGGGATCCACCCTACTCGATGAAAAAAAGGGTGAGTGATATCACAAAGCCAGGGCTTTGTGCTTCCAGATAAGTTTGCCACTTGGAATCTTTCTCCTGTGAGCTTAATCTGAAGGTGGATGCTCTTCTAACTGGACAGAAGGCCCAGTGGTTGACAGTGAAAAGTAGTGGAATTAAAAAAGCTAGCTCACAGCTATTTGCAATCTATCGCACCATTTAAAAACACTTGGAACAACTGGAGTGATGGATGTAGGAAATGATACAAAGGAAGAATATTCACTGCAGGTCAGTGTTTGAACTTACAGAATTATCCAGTCCTGCTGATTCTGCTGGTGGTTGTCTCTGTGTACCTCCCTGATATGCTGGGGCAATTTCCATCCTGCTAAATTCCAAACATGCACTTTAGTGATCTGACAGGCTGAAGTGTTAACTCTTGTTGAAATATCTTTATTTGGAGTTTCTTGCAGATGTGATACAAATACGTTCTCTTCCCTGTGCAAAGATTAACTTTCTCGCAAAATTAAATAATTTATTCTGTCACTGGAACATCTTTTTAGGGATAATTATTCATTGGTACCAAGTACAAAGTGGATATTTGTGCTTGTACAGGATGTCCTCTGTAGAGGTTTCCATATATAGGTGGGACCAACCAATGCTGTTTCTAGCAAAATAAGAATGCTACTAGTAATCATCAGAAGGATGATTTCATGGTAGATTAAGGGCCACAAAGAGATATGCCACCCAAGGAAGGCAGTATTGTGTTTCTACCCGGTTTCTTCTCAAGCGCAGACATCCCAGCTCCTCATAGCTCGTTCTCTGGTCTGGCTGTGGCAGTCCGATCATTTGTGTAGTTCCAGGTTTTATTTGTTTGTTTTTGGCTTGAGCTTGTGAAGTAATTGTGTTATTTGACGTCTTTCTACTCCTAACTCAGCTTGAGCTCATGCATCATTTTCAAGACAGGGTTTCTCTCTTTCTGAAGTAAACTCATTGGCCTGCCTGCTTAGCTTTTGCTCAGTTCAGGCCTCTATCTGCAGAGATATGAGACCATGAGATCTGCTAATGTGCAGAAGGGAGATAAAAGCATTTTTAGAAATGTCTTCCTGCACACAGGCCTGCTGTATAATAAACCAGAACAGTGCGGGAATTAAGATGTTGTTGAAATGCCTGAGTGTCTGTGCCCTTTTATTACATCCAGGGTGATGAGGTCATGGCTTACTGTTCAGCTTATATGGGGCAATTAAGAGATTCATTTCTCAACGTGACTCATCTGAGGAAGAGTTGACGCAAAAGTTTTAGGAGAGAGGCAAGACTCATATGAGAAGATGTTGGAAACTTATGGTTTTCTTTTGGAAGTTTGAGTTCATTTTCTCATTCCAGGCGAGAACAAGCATTGCAATAAGCCTGTCTCAGATTTCTGAGTTGCAGGGAATTTGATGATTTAATGCCAATAAGGCTAAGGAGATGGTTTTAGTTCTTGGCTTTTTCCCCTCTTTGGAGTGATGGCAAAAATGTGAACTAAATATTTGTTTTATTAAGACATCATCAAGTCTCTGTGTGTAGAGATATTTAAATGAAACAGTATCTCAGATGTGTGTATACATGTACATACATATACACAGAATATATATATATATATATCATATACAATATAACATTTTTTATGTGGTATTTATCTACTGAGCCTTCACTGAACCCTTTCGAATGCAGCATTTACGTCCCTACTGCTGAAAAATTGGAGGCAGTGTCTCCATTTTGTCAGGGTAGCAATTCTCAATCAGAGTCAAACTTTTCATAAGTATGTGTGAATACAAAACTGTCGAGAAGCAATGGATTCAGTCATCCTTATCCTTTTTTTAAAAGATTTTATTTATTTATTTTTAGAGGGGAAGGGAAGGAGAGAGGGAGAGAAATATCAATGTATGGTTGCCTCTCATGCGTCCCCCGCTGGGAACTGGCCTGCAACCCAGGCATGTGCCCTGACGGGGAATTGAACCGCGATCGTTTGGCTCACAGGCCCGCACTCAATCCACTGAGCTATGCCAGCCATGGGCTCATCCTTATTCTTTAATAAAAGACTAACTCATGGACCTCAGTTTGGGTGGCACTTCCTGAGGTTTCTTCTTAACTCTCCAAGACATCCCTGATTGTGATTCTCAGCTTGGTCTTTCATCCATGGTTTAGTTTTTAGCGAAAATTCATAATTTTTGTATCGGTCAATTCAGTACAAGAAATATTTATGAAATGCCTATCTTATTTAAGGCTCTATGCTAGGCACCCAGGACCATCTTTAGAGGGATTGCTATTGTCTCCATCCTGTGGGAGGAGATAAAAATTCTATGATAATGAATACAAGTCAGGTTGGGACAAACACTGTAACTGTGGGGTAAACAAAGCGTTATCTGTGTTCTAAGAAGGGGAGCAATTTATATTTCCCTGGAATCAGGTAAGGCTTCCTAGAGGTGGCAACATTTAAATTAGTCTTTAGAGGAGAAGCAAGGTTTGAATAGATGAAGCTGGAGGAAAAGCATGAAGTTCCAGAAGTGTGAAAGCCCATGACATGATCCAGGAGAGATGACGCGCCTTTTCTGGGCAGAGCATCGACTATGTGTGAGAAGAGAATGGGAGGTAAGTGTTGAGATACAGAACAATTTCTCTTTTTTTATAGTGTAAAATTTTTATGTTTCAAATTAGCCAGCTGGACTCAGTTTTTGTTGGCAACATACAGAGCATCATAGTCTGGAGCCAGTCACTGCCTTCTTTTCCCCATCAGGCTTGATCAGGGTGCTGACCGTGGCCACGTCAAGGTCACAGAGCTTCTTCACAGCCTGTTCAATCTGGTGCTGGTTGGCCTTGACCTCCACAGTGAACACAGGTGTATTGTTGTCTTCTGTCTTCCTTCATGGCTGACCTAGTAGTCAGGGGGAACTTGTTGATGGCATAGTGGTGAAGTGCATTTCCCCTGGGGGCTATCTTCCGAGATATTCAGGCTGCCTTCGGAGCTGCAGTGTCTTAGGTCTCTGAAAGGTGGGTGATGTGTGGATCTTCTTCTTCCTCCTCCTCCTCCTTCTCCTTCTCCTCTTCTTCTTGTGGCTGTGAACGCCTTTCAGCGCTGCTTTCTTTGTCTTCAAAGCGTTTGCCTTGGCTTCAGCTTTGGGAGGAGCAGGAGCTTCCTTCTTGGCTTTGGGCGCCATCTTTGTGAAAAAGCTAGAACAATTTTTATCTGCAAGGGGTCTTGATAACTATGCTAAGATATTTGGACTTTACTCTAAAAGAAAACAGAAAGCTAGTAAAAGCTTTTGGACTAGTGATTATAGCTCTACTTTGGAAAGGTAGCTGTCAGAGATGTGAAAGATGATTTGAGACAGAGAGAAAGGAAGTTGTGACAGGGGACCCATTTTGGGGGCTATTGCAACAACCCAGGTGTAGATTACATGGCATAGGATGGGGACAATAGAAACAGGGGAGAAAAGGGAAAGAGACATTGTGAGTCAGGACTTGAGTGGGGTGGAATGCACACATGGATGAGGTGTAGGAGAAGAAAGTTTTGACGTCTTTGATACACTTTGGTTATGCCTGCCATTTCTTTATTTTTTGAAGAACAAGCTAGTTATATCATTAGAATTATATCCTATTTTGCTTTTGATTTAGGATACTTTCTGACTCTTCTGAGAAGGAAAAAAAAGGGCATATTTGCTTTCTATCACTTCTGAATATATTCTTATTTTAGCCTCATCTCGAAGACTGTCTTGTGTCTTACTCAAGATAAACTCTTTGACTTTCCTCTTCTTCCTCTGGCCACACTCTTGAGGATGAGGCAATTTGAAATCCTTACTAATGCTTATAGGATTCTCAGAGTTAGGCAGAACTGGCTTTTGTAAGGCCAGAACTGGGGCCAAATGGATTCTTGGATCACGTATCTCCTGCCGGTTACGGAGCTGCCAGACCCCATCCCAGTGGGTAGAAATGGACACCAGCCCCCGAGGAAGTGATGGCTGCACGCAGGCGCCTGCTACCTCTGCCGCTTCCTCTCCTCCACGAGGAAGGAAGCCGTGGGCTTTCCTGGGCATTTTTCTTGTTCTCTCAACAGGAGGGAACTGAGGAGTTTTGGCTTTTGGTGTCTGGATAGTGAACACAAAGCTGGAGGGGTTTCCAGGGAGCAGACGGTTCCCATCTCTGAACTGCTGTTGCTTTCTTTCTCCACCCCCCTTCCTGTGCTGTACAATTCATTCCACCCCCGGAACCTCCGTGAACAGTGGTAGGAAGTCTTAGTGGAGCGCCTAGAGTTCAAAGTAGATGCAAGGCTTCAAGGTGGAGACACGGAGTTGGAAGGAAGACTGTACCACAGAGCTTTCTTCCTGCTAACAAAATGAAATTTATATACATATTCAAGCGTTTTATAAAAAAGCTCATTTCTCTATTAGATTTGCATACCACATGTCTAATAACCAGTCCTCTGGAAAGGTGGTGAGAAGTGTTACTAAACTTCCAAATATCTACGTTTCATCTGATAAAGCCATTCCAGGGTTTGCAGTACGAATTGGGTTTGCAGTCACAATTCTCCCCAAATATTTCAAAACCCTGCGCAGTAAATTCAGCTCTGAGTCTCTGGAAAACAGTGTGTGATCTACCTTAAGCAGATTGTGAGTTTAGGGAACTGTGCGCTTTATATAAGCACTAATAATTTATTCAGAACATTTTGGGTCTCATTTCCCACTCAAGAAAATTGAGAACATTGTAATTCCTGTCCTGTACCCCTCCCCACCCCGATTTGTGGCACAAAATTGCTTCTCCAGTTTCATTCCCTTTGATTATTTCAGCAGGAATGGTCAAGATAAAAAAAATCTTCAAAAGGGATATAAATACGAATCTTTCTTGCTGATCATACTCCAAAAGAATATATTAAGCACCTAGCATATACCCAGAATATTGATGGGTGTCGTGTGGAACAAAAAGAAGCAAGAAGCCAGGCAGCAGCTGAGGGTTCTGAGTGAGGGAAGAAAGGGCCGGGGCTGAGGCAGGGGGAGAGCTGTTTGTCATAATCTCTCCGAGGGGCTCGAATCCCTTAAAACCCAGGTCCAGGGAAACATCGAAAGAAAAGCATGTTGTCACCCCCCTCCCATTTTAGAAATGGAGGTAACCCGGCAGGATAGAAATGGGGTAGCGGAACGATTCATTTGCATTACACTGGTTTCAGTTCCCCACAGCAGTGGGTTTGAGGGCAGTAATGCAAAGGGCAGCTTATTTATTTTTTATGTTAGCTTATTAGCAGCTCTGACAGAAAATTCCTCATCTTTTGCATGTTTCATAACTCTCCATGGTCTATCCCTGCCAAAAGCAGCAGGTAAGTGCTGGGTCCAGCCCTGCGAGAGGCTGATATTCTCCAGACGCATCCATACACACTTGTAAGTCGAGAGCCGAACCCTCTGTCAGACACGTTTTCCTTGTCAAATCATGCCCGCCCCTCCTCGCCGACACTGATAGTCCTGGGAGCCACTTCTGATGCCAACCTGTACTGAACTCCTAGATGTGAGTACACTCTCTTGAAGGGCAGCTCAGGCTAAAACTTGACCTTTCAGAGCTTTGGGAGGTGGGAAGGGGAGCAGAGGACTGCTAGGGGGAGACAGATTTCCTGGTTGCTGCTACAGGGAGTCTGTTTACTTGCCTTCAAGGGTCACAGCCATCTGAATGGGCGTCTCTGGCTCTGCTCTTGGATTTGGTTTCAGAGGGCCCGGGTCCTGTGGAATTCTGCCCCCCAGCAGCCCTCCCCATACTGTTAGGTTTGGGACTCTCGTCCCACAGCACAGTTCAAACCTACCCGAGGAATACTGCAGCTTGCTTGCAAGAACGGCGATTGGAAAGGCCGTTTTAAGTGGAGTTTACTGTTGTTGTATAAACCTTCATTTAAAATTGCCTATAAAATGTTTCTGAACCTGCCAAACACGCATTAAAATATTTTGCTCCATTTATGCCTATGTGTAACATTTGGTTTCTAAAGAGCTTTAATCAAGTAATCTTCAAGTAGGAAGTTATTCATCTTTATTGCCAGTCGGTTCTCAGTGGTGGTCGTGGCAACAATCTTTTTATTGCTTCTGTGTTTAGTTGTTCTTTGACATGATAGAAGTCAGCTGCAGTTCAATGAGCTCACTATTTGTGCAACTTAATTGCTTGCTTCCTTCAATACATACTCAATTTTTCCTTTTATGAGCAGGGCTGTTGGAAAAATTAAGCTTAAGGATATAGCCATCCACTGTTAATTAACCTCCTTCCCAAACACATTAGGGAAATAGGTCAAATGACTGCTGAGTGCCCAGTGGACGGGGACTTCTCCTCAGGCCCTCCTCAGCCGAGAAGCGAGTCCTGTGCTAAGTGAACAAATGTTGGCCGTTTGAGCATTTTCTGGAAGCAGCGATGACATAAGAACAATGCCTTGTAACTCAGCCTTCCCTGCTGCACCGTCTCCTCGAAGCCGAATACGTGGTTTGACTTTGGCTCATTTCGTGTCATGTCGACATTAACAAGGCGGTGGCTGCTGCTCTTTCTCCTTCTTTTTCCTCTTCCTCCTCTTCCTGCTCTTCTTTTTCTTCTTCTTCTTTTTTTTTTTTCGCTTTCTAGGCTAGTGCTTATTTTTAAAGGGGGATCCTAAATTCATCTTTCTCTTTAAATAGTGACCACTGCTGTTATTTTGACTGGCAATTCCTAGAATAATCTGACTATTGTGAGGATGTATAGACATTTGTGATGAGTAGAAAGATATGTACAGTGAGGGAACTAACCTATCAAAATAGATTTACATAGAGCTCTTATAATTCCTCTCCATGTCAGGGTTATAGTCGGGTGGAAAATAACTTTAATTACAGTGGTGAAGGGCTGAATTGGAGCTTTGCCAACTTGACAGAAAATATTTTGAAGTTTATAGACTTAAAAAGGAAAAACAAAAAGAAAATGCAACAGTTCCTGAATTGGGTAGAAGGAGGGAAAATATCAGGGTCCAGTTTATACTTTTAGAAAGAGCATAGTAAATGCAAATAAAATTCAAATGGGAGACTATGTGAGATAGTTCTAAGGGTTAGAAACCATATTTGTGGTCTTTGTCCAGTATCTGTAGTTTCCACATTCAGCCTTTAATTGAGAAGGAGTGGGAACAAAGAAAAAGCCCAAACAACTCCTCCAATAAATCCTAAACTGACAAGGAGACATTTCTTCCCTTTAAAGTTATTATTCAGCGTAATCTAAATCTGGCAAATATTTTTTTACTTAGGCAGAGAGTCTACATTTCTAAAATCATCTGCTCTGATAAAATCATTACCCAGTAATGGTTGTTTCCATCCTCTCCCAAGGTTTTCCTGCCTCCAACCTGGGTGTATTTCCTGCTTTGCACTTAAAGTCATTGAGAAGCTCCTTGCAGCACCTTTTCTCCAGTGTCACTTTAGAATATCAATGACATGGAATTGATGTTGAAATGGTAACCTTTGGGTATTTCAGTTCGCCTGCCTGTGGAGGGATAATGACCCTTCACTAGTCTAGACTCCAGGGGATGGTTAGGAAACTTGATTAGCTAATGATTGTCAGGAGCCTTGAGGCAAAAATGTTTTCCCTGTGTGTTACTCTGTCCCACCATAAAGCTTGCAAGAATGACCTCATTCATATTCATTAGTGGTGGGTTCTAAAGGTTATCCTCTCTTATCTTTTGCCTGGCTAAGGCCTGAGATGCAAATGGCAGATCGTTGACTGGGAGAATAGTTGCACCATTGGAATGGGTAGGTAGGAGGAAGGGTATTGCCTTTACGGAGCCTGTCGATGGTTTGGTGCCCATCTTTGGTGTGTCTGGCTCACAGGTTCCAGGTCTGAGGGGGTGTCTGTGTCTTTTGGGTGGAAAGGAAAGTGCTTTGAATTAGGGTCCAGGGACTGAGTTAAAGCTTTATTCCTATCTGAACAAATATGGTGGCAAATTTCATGTCTTTTAAAAATAGATACCTGTCTGAAAAAGGGAAAAGTAGAAGTCCACAATTGGCAAGTACAAGCATAAGGAGAATTTTGGGACTTTTGAGGCATTTCATCTTGCAAATTAAAAAAAAAAAATTCTCACACAGAGCCCTGTCACCAGCCTGTATGGAGCAAATTTGCAAATACTAGGTTTAACTTTTTAAATATTACCTTTAAAACAGCCACGCTTTTACCTCAGGGGATTATGTTGGGTCCTGTTAAGCGTCCATGAATTGATATCTTGTTCATCTCATAGATTCTTTTATTATTTCTTCAGGGTGTCTTCCTGTGGCTTTTCTAGCAGTCATTGATTGACTTTAAGCAAATCCCAGAAAGGAGAGCGAGGAGCCATGGAGATACTCCCTACAACCAGCAGGTGGCACTGTGGATACTACAGTGGTGAAGAAACTGGGATTTAGGAGGCAAAGATGAAAAGGGAATAACAGGACCGTGAGATAACTTAAGCTCCTCTACAGGCCTTCGGGAGGTTAACAGGGCATCTCCAAAATCTATAAACCAGTTTCTCGATGTGGAAGGCTGCCATGGACTGGCCTTATAAGAATATTTTCTCTGTTTCTTAAAGCCTTTTTTCCAGCTGCATCAGTTGATAGGTTTAAATTCTCTATAAACGCTATTGGCCAGAGGTGAAAAACAAACTTGGAGGGAAATTTTTAGAGAATTTTACAGGTTGACATTTACTCATACTCTAACACCGAAGAATGCAGAGTAGGAGGAACTGAAGCCTGGTGCGTTTATAATATAAAGCTACGTTTCATGCTCTCACTATGCAAGTCTTATCCACTAGAGAAATAGGCTAATTCGATTTATTTAGTTATATTTATGTGGTAGTGAGGACATTTTCCTGACCGTTAGCTTCTGCGTTCTTGGTCATCTGTAACTCTCTTTTCTTTACAAATTTGTTTGAAAGAGATTTCTGTATACCAGTGTTGAGGAGATACATTGTGTGTGGGTAGATTTTTGCTTTTTTGGATGTTTAGATAGTGCTGCATTTCGGTCATCAAGGTGAATAAAGAGACAGCCACAATTATTTACTTCTAAGCGAAGCCTTCCTGAAACAGCAGGAATTTTCCAAACCATCAGGGATCTTCAGTGGGGGTTGGCACTTGTCTCTTTCTCCTGCAACGTCAGATGGGAACTCCTTTTGGAGCTTAGACGAGAGGCAGGTGGAGGTCCTGGGGGAGAAATGTAATTTCTCTCAGTAAAAGATTCCTAAACTGAGGACCCATGGAAATACTGGACTTTCTGCCAGAAGCCCGGACTTCCCACCTGGATGAATGTCTGCTCTGTGGGGCAGATGTTTTGAATACTTTTTCTCTCTGCCTCCAGGCTGAAAAGAATGAGCGCCCCAATGGTGGTAGAGCCCATCTTCCAAGGGGAGGACTTTGGGGGTGTGTGTGAATGTGTGGACCCAGCCCAGAAATCAGTACTGAGCGGCTCGTTGCATCCTTCGTGAAGGCAAGGAACCAGGGGCAGAGGTGGGAAGAGGAACAGTGAAGCGCGATTTAAGGCAAGGTGGCTGAAATCGGGATCTCAGAGTGGCGAGGCGGGGTCCGAGGGGACGGTTTTAGTGGTCTCCAACTCTTGCCCGAGTCCAGACCGTTCCGCGGTGCAGTCTACCCCGTCCAGTGGGCGCCGAGGCAGGCAGCTGGCTGAGCTGTCGAGGGAGGATGCCCTGAGTGGTCTCTCCACGTGACTGGAAAGTCTGACCAACGGAGGGGACCTGGGAATGGAAACCAGTTTACTGTATATTCAGAAACAGGGATATTTCTGATTCACCAGGGCAGGCTTCTCTCTTATTTCTTGGAACAGTTCGCTCTCTTCTGAGCCCGGAGCCTGCGCAGTGCGTGAGCGGCAACGAGGAGCATCAGTTTCCTGTCACTTCCTCTTTGGCAGGTTGTGTCTGCAGACACTGGCTCCTATACCCCATAATTACTTTTTCACATTTTTTAATATAGTAACACATGGTTGGGCTTGTGGTGGGGGAGCCGAGTGGTGCCTCTGGGCCATGAACACTATAAATAACTCCAGGGATGGTTTTGTATGGTTAGGGAAGGAAGCAGCTTCTTTCTTAAGAAAGAACTCCAACCAAAGGAGCTGGGCTTAGGAACAAATAACTTTTATTTTCAGGAGCCCCTTTGCCTTTTTGGTTTCTCTATGGTATTAATTTGTCTTCTCGCCAGACTGTTATGTGACTTTTTATCTTTGAGTGGTTCGTGCAGCCATCTTGCCACTCAGAGAAAAGGGCACACGTTGTGTTTCTGAAGGCGACACTTCCTGCTGCCGAGTTCATCCTCTGGCGGCATTGGCTTCTGACCGTGAACTCCCTCACAGGCAGCCACATGCAGGTGCAGGTGCTGACTGAAGGCCTGTGTTGTTGAAGGGACCTCAATAAGCAATCTAAGATCATTCCTCATGACGCTGACACAACTTTTAAAGTATTTAAGGTAGCAAACTTGTATCTTCCCGGAAAAAGAAACTTAAGACATTTGTTGTAGGGTTTAGTTATTTACTGTTCTTCATTGTCAAGAGGTTCTTCCTTTCATCTAACCTTCCTTGTGTTTTTAAATTGAGTGGAGGTGGAAAGGGGAGGGGGGGGAGCACTGGGGGGTGGTCTGGGATGGGAGTAAAAGACAGAAAACTGTACTGAAAAACAATTAAAATAAAAATATTTAAGAAAAAAAATAAATTGAGTGGAGGTAACAAAAACTGATTAAGATGACCTTTTAACAATTGCCCTTTTTAAGTTTCAATGATCTGGTCTCTAAACTTGCACATAATGAACACTGAAATACGATAAACACTATTTTCTACTAACTAGAAGTCTAATAGAAACATTTCTGTTAGAAATAGATGTAGCAGAATATTCCAAAAATAGGTGATGCTGTGCTCTATATACGTTAGTTTAACTCCTATGTGTACAGATGTGGTTCTCACAGTATTCTGCTGAAGCAGGGAGAGTAGTTTGGATAACATTTGCATTATGCATAATGTCTTTATGTAGTACATTTACAGTCCAGAAAGACAAAGCGACCAGCCCCGTAAAGGGGAATGCAAATGACCACAGCTGTCCCAGGCACCAAAGCGCTCCGTTTCACCTTTGGCGACGATAATTCACCGTCAGAAAACTGTACTGGTAGGCGTATGGGGCTCACCTTACCCAGATCTGGTGTAAGTGCTGCCTAGTCTGTCTGGGCCCAGGGGCTAAAACTGCAGTGCGAGGTGAGTCTGTGGGACTGGGCAAGGGGCAGTGGGCACATTTCCAGGGGGACGCATGAGAAAAACCCAAATCCAGTTTTTCGTTGTTCTGGGTCAATATTTGCTAAAGTCACAGGCGCCTGGCACTGTGTTCCCAGTTTCTAATCTGACAAGCAAAGACAGACATTTCTCCCTCCTGCAAAAGGAAGCTGCATTTCACTTCTCCGCTGAAAAGTGTGTTCCTGGGGACCGTGGGTGTTCCCTCACTGGAGGGCCTGAACTGCAGGGCCCCGGGCTGACTTGTACACCTGCTGTGGTTGTTACATGTCTCAGGAGTCACAGAGAGACTGTGGGTGGATTGTCATCCTCCATAAAGGAAGCTGTTTGGTAATTTTATTTTAAAGACTTCTCTGGTGCTGAGAATCTGATGGAGCATATGTTTTGATGTGGTGTGCTGACAGCCATGATAGCTGTCCAAAGGAACTATGATGGATTAAACAGCAGAGTGCTTTTCTCTCACGAGGCAATGGCACTTAGGGGGAAAAAGCTTGTGCCGTTTCCTGGGCCCCGGCCCCCGAATCCCCCCACAAGGCTGGCATCAGAACTTGCTGGCAAGTTCTTGTCAATCACACATGCCACAAAGGACCAAACACAGACAGTGCCTACTATAAAGTTGGCCCTTTACAAACAATATTTACAGAAAATACTTGTACCTGTTCTCTGCCATGCTACATTTTCTGAGACGATTACATGCTTATGCTAGGGAATGGCTTGTCACCAAAAGCAGAATGAGCCTGCTGGAGTTTCAATAGCGCTCATTATGAAGGAGAAGAAGTTTCCATTCCTACCGCTGGAAGGAAAAAGCCACTCACAGATAAAGTGTATGATATGATTACCCTTGCTTTAGATAACCACAAGTATTACTTCCGACACGATAAGGGATTGTTTTCTGTCTCTATCATACAGAGCTTGGCTCGGCCTTTTTAAGGAGCAGCGGGAGCATTTTTGAAGGCCACTTGATCGGTTTGGAACCTGTGGGAGCATGAGGTTGCCATGCAGATAAAAATCAACACTGGTTTCAGCTACCACAGCAATTGCAGTGAGGGTGGGTGGGTGAGGGTTTCCGAGGAGGTTTGGAAACAAGGGAGCAAAGGCCCCAGGGACTCCCGACAGAGTGATTTAGAGGCCTTGTGAGTAAACATGGCGCATATCAGGATCTGTTAGATGGTTCCTTCCATTGTGCTAACCTCATTCAGATAAAGTTCAGTGACAGAGTTAGAATGCTCAGCTCCTCAGAGGGGTGTGTTAATGAGGTAGATTTACTTTTACATAGTTGGGCAGGAGAGTGAGCCTTCAGTGCCCGATTTGCTGGAGGGGATGTGAACAGGGAAGTTAAGGACTGATGAGAATTTATTGAGTTCAGTTGCAGAAAGGGAATCCGCTCTGACAACTGGGGTGCTGGGCAGGATGGGTGTTGTTTTAGTCTTTCAGTAGCCTGTGGTGAGAAAACCAGACTCAGGGCTAAAACTCTTCAGTGAAGGGACCCTGTAATTATGAAAAGGTAAGAGATGATAGTTGTTCCTTCCTGATATTTTACAAGGGCTAGTAAATGGATTGTTAACTGCAACATAAAAATCGGGGTGGGGGGGGTTATCAGAGTCGAATCTGAGGATTTCAAATGAGCGTAAAGGCTGGGGTAGAGTTTGTGAGTGTGCCTGGAAGTATGTATCTATGCACATGTAGTCAAAAGGAAAGACTCCAACTTGAATATGTAGTCATTTCCGAGAAGCGTCCAAGAGATCAAAAGAGGCCAGACATGTGGAATGGGCTTCTCAAAATGTCATGGGAAAGGTGTTTTGATGGTTTTTGCACCTTGACACTGGTAACAACAGGGACTAGTACAAGCATAAAAAAGAAGAGACGAGAAAAGAAAAGAACAAGGGATTCAATTCCTCCAACTTTTCCATTCCTGTTGCTACGGTGGCTGACTCGACACTCTGTGGAATTGCATTTTTATGATCTCCTGGTGCTCCCATTGCTAGACAAGGATGGAGAAGGGTGGGGGGATTTTGCCTACACGAACACATGTCATGGCTCAGTTTTAATAACTAGGATGGCTCCCAAGATTCTGATTATTACAATAATCAGAATGTGACACAGTAGTGCTCCAAGAGGACAAAACTCCTATTTTGAATGGTAACGGGGGGAAAGCTGTGCATCCCCCTTAACTTGCCATCTTCGATTTTCTGTCCTTCGGGGGAGGTGCGGTTAAGTTTGGGAACTTCCCTCTTTGCTTAATAGGGATGTGATTACCCAACTTCTGGCAAAGTGCTTAGGGTTATCTGAATGGAAATGTTATTTAAAGGCCAGGTATTAGGGTTTAGCCTTTTAAAAATTAAAATATCCCCAAATGAGCTTTATTTGTGTTCCCTTACAATTCTAAGTAGGGGAGTTACCAGGGGCAGAAATTCAGGCTCAGGGGTTTGTGGGAACTGGTCATAGCTCTTGGGACAGTTTGGTGGCAGAATATACAGCCAGGGCCTTGGCCCACAAAGCTTCTCTATAACCCCCCCCCCCTTTTTTTTTTAAATCGTTAGCCTTCTCTCTGGTGCCTGTATCCCCAGATTGCTAGGTTTAAATCGGAGATGGCTTCTTCAGCACCCTGCCTGCCTGCCTGCCTGTCACATGCTGAGTTTCCTGAGGGTTTTTGTACTGGGGAGATCCTCTGACCTTAGAGAATCAAGATACTGGCTGTTTGTCTCCCTACATGCCATTTTGAACTCGGTATAACCCCATGGGATTAGTCGTGGTAGGCAGCTCTCAAATTCTTCATAAATTGTATTTCATCTGTCTATTTTTATAAAGGGCCTTGGCAGACATCATTCTTGTCACTTTCCATTCTCTCGTTAAACCTCAGCTCCTGGAGTTTTCCCAGCGCCAGACAGGGACGTCCTCCGGTTCCCGGGAAGGGTGCGAGGGCTCACCCTGCCCCGTGGTTAGGGCAGATCTGCTGTTGTTGCTGTTACTGCGTTCTTTTCAAAGCACTGCAGGTCACATGATGACTTCCAGGCCCAGATGGGGAGATGATGTGGATAAAAGTATTTAGCAAGAGATCAAAAACTGGGCTGCACTTCTAAATGGCTTGCCTTTTAGAAAAAGCACATTAGCCTCTCGCCCAGATGCGGTTGTGGGTAACTGTCAATACGGCACACAGGTGGCACGGTTATCTGGCCATTTACGGCCCGATGCCTCGGCAACTGCTGCCAGCCCTTCAGAAATAGGAAATGACTAATGATGTGGTGGAAATTATGAACCAGGATTAATAAAACTTGAAAAGGAACAGTCTTCAGTGTTTGATCCTCCTTAGAGGAAGTCAAGTCCGAGTCCTAGATTCTTTTCCCTGAGGTGTTCTTCTGATTCCCTCTGATTACTCGGCTGTAGTGGGAGTCGAGGCTGGAGTTGGGAACAGTGAACCAGATGGTGCGGGGAGCGAAGCCCTGCTCCCATCCCTGAAGGCTCAGACACGTGCGCGGCTCTGCAGTCCATCTGGGGAGAGTTCAGTTAAAGGAGCCATGAGCTCAGAATGAAGATTTAAGTTCTAAGGATTGAGGTTTTGTGCCTGCTCATGAAGAACATTCTGGAAAGACTTCATTCGCTCCCTGAGTGATTGCTATACTTTCTCATTAAAGACAATTGTGGGAGTGTGACTAAGTTTCAGGGATTTGACATTTTTCTTTTTAGTTCGGGAATCAAAATGTTTTTTTTTTTCCTTCAAACCCATGGTCAACCATTCTTTGATGATGCCTGTCTTCTCTCCCTCGTTCTTCTTCCCTTCCCAGTCTCAGTTTCCCCTGGCCTACATGTGGAAATGCTAGGAGGCCAAGGGAGACAGGTGCACTTTTTTGTTTTCTAGAAGATGAAGAAGTGAAGAAGGTTAAATGGTATGAGGCATACTAAAAGAAAAAAAAAAAACAAAGACAAAAACCAAAACCAAAAGCCAAACACCAACCTCTGCATCCAGAGACCTCAGCCCTAGACCCCCTTTGGTTGCGTGACCTCTGGGAAGCCTCTTCAAGCTCTCTGAACCCAACGGTGTCACTTTTATGAAGATAGGTTTTCACCAGGTATGTTCAAAGGCCTCCTCCCACTCTCATTGAGACATATCCGTGGGTGCTATTTGGTCTGAGCCAGTCTCAGTCCCTTTATTTGAAACTGCTCCTTATGGGGAGCACCCGGGCAGGTCTAAGGACGTGCTGAGACTCCACCAGTTACTGCAGCAGAGTGTTAACACTTGGCTGATCCCTGCAGTTGTAAGTCTTAATTATGCTGCAGGTCAGCTGGTTAAGAAAAACCCCAGAAGTATTTCTAAGGCCTTGAAGTCAGAATAGCTCTTGAGTATGTTCATTCAGGCCAACTGAGCCACAAAAGAATCAAGCTAAACTGGTCACCTAAAGATTTTGGTGAATCAAAGCATCCCTAAATCTTAAGCTAGTTCAAGGTCGCCAGAAAGTCTCTGTGGCTTGGCAGGCTACAGGCATATGTGGTGAGCTTCAGTACATGTGTATGAGAAGATGTGTGTGTACCCATGTACTTCTATGTGCCTGAGAAGTGAGAGAGAGAGAGAGAGAGAGAGAGAGACTTAGTAAAGAAGACAGCTGGTTTATAGCAAATTTACGTGAGAAATGGGAACTGAGGAGAGAAGCTAGAAAGAGACTAAATAGCATATGATCTTGCTTAAACCACTCCTCACTTCCTTCTGATCTGCTTAAGACTTTATGAAATCCTCAATGCTAATAACAGTAGCTAACATTTTTTGAGTACTTACTAAGTGCCAGGCAATCTTATGATGAGGTACTTAACCTTTCTGTAGCTCAGTTTTCCCATCTGTAAAATGGGGATAATCATAGAACCTACTTCCTTGGGTTAATGTGGATGAAAGGCTTAGGGTTGTCAACAAAGATTAATGAGTTGAAGTAGGGAAAGTGTCAGAACAGGGCCTGGCACATAGTATGTGCTCAGTAAGTGGTAGCTGTTACTATCCTCATCTTATGCACAGGGAAAGGAAGCTTAGAGGGGCCGAGTAACTCCCCTGACTCCACAGCTGGTGGGAGTTGAACTCAGCAGCCTGACTCTGGAGGTCAAGCCCTCCCTGGTTTCCTTCTGGATTTTCATCAGAAATATTGTCCCCAATTGCTGGATTTTTTCAAACTAATGCCAGCTGGATCCTCAAGGGTATATGGAAAATAAGTTTCTTTAGAACCTGGTCCTTCAGGAAGATGAATTAAAAATATTCTCTCCCTTCCCTTTGCTATCTAGGACCTTTTCTCTCATGCCACACTAGGCTGTAGGGACCCATGGCATTATTGCTTTCAAAGTCCTAGGGCCAGTTCTCAGAGAAAGGCTGTGTGTTTAAAATAAATCCTCACACTTCGCTTGGCTCTTGCTCCTAAACTCACATTCCTTTCAATCGGCTTTGTACAATAATGAAAACAAATGCTTTTAAAGCAGATTTAATGGATATATTATAGTTAAAATAAAGAGTATATTTTCCTCTTGCCTTGTTATCTTAGCTATTCCATTACAAAATAAGAAAGTTAAAAAAAATTGGTAAAACAAGAGTTCAGAGCCCAAACACCAGTGAAAATACATCTTTTTGAATAAATGCTTTGATTTGTTCTCCATGGCTGAGTCTTTACATTAGAAAAGCAAATGGATAGACCTACAAGGGTTTCTTCAAATTGAAGGACCATCTCCTCGACTTCTGGGAAAATGCTGGCCATCAGGCTGGGGCTTCCTACAAGGAACTGAGGCAATGAGAGATGGGAAGAGAGCAAGGACAAATCTCTGAGCATCCCCCATACTGAACGTCAGCTTATAACTGGTGGGCATTGCTGGGAAGAAGGATGGAGTCTCAGTTGGCTCTTCAGAAGGAGAGTCCAGGAACCCCTCCAGGGCTAGGCGGGCCATGCCTAAGAAAGGGGCCAAGGCAGTGAAGTGCTAGACAGAGGAGAAATTGCACTGTATAATCAGTCACTCCCTCTCTTCATCTCCCCAGGATGTCCTGAGAAATCTTACTCAAGAGGAATAGGGGAAATGAGCTCTGAAGGTAGCCTGGAGGGGAACTATGTACAGGATGGAAGAAGGGGCTTAGATGGCCAGTGTTTGCTAGACAACCACACCTAGGCCCTGTGCTATGCTGGATGTGCACGCACATCTTCTTCAAGGCCTGCTGGCAGGGCTGCCTCCAGTTCTTCATGCCCTCAGCAGCCCTGAATTCAGCATGGGGCACCACTGACTTCAATTGCTGAGTCTTCTGTCTAGTTCAATGCTGAAGTCTTGAACTTCTCTGGCTCTGTCCTCAGTGCCAGTCCATTCTGCCTGTGACTCTGGCATTCCGAGTCAGCACTTAGCTAACAGGCTAGTTGCCGGGTTTATGGCCCTTGTCCTCTGCTTTCTCCCTGTGTGTGTTGTTGTCTCCAGGCTGGCCATTACAGTCACACAATCAAACAAAGCTCTTTTAAGAGAACAATTGTCATTTGTTTCCTAGTTGGCATTTCTGGAGATTTAGTAGGATAATCTTGGATGTACGTCAGCAAGCATGAGCAGGAATCATCTTAATCCTTCACAAGGCATACAGATGAATTGGGACCTCATGAAAAGGGTACAAAGATTTTCTCTTTTTCCTCCTCAATTCCAGCTATAGGGGTGTTGGAGGAGGGGAAGTTTCCTTCTGATCCAGCTACCAGCTGCAAAGATGGGGTTCAGCTTTGGGGACGTTCTGGCCAAATATACATTCCTCATTCCCAAAGAGAGCTTTTGCCCCAGCTGCCTGTTCCATGTCAATCCCTTAAGGTATTAGTTGGGAAACACAGACTCTTCCCGTCCTTCTTTTAAAGTCCTGACTTGAGTTAGCCTCAGAGAGGTGCTTCCTGGATTCCTAACTCCATCTGATTTTATGAAAGCAAATGAACTCCACAAATGGAAGACATCTCCGGATCTTTCTTCCTAAAGGAGAGAGCATAGCAAGAGTTTTTAAGAGTTTCTTCTCCATAGTTCCTCCCTCCAGTGCCAAAGCTGTGTCCGGCCGATCTACAGGCAGACAAGTTGGAGGTGGGGAGAATGCCTGTTACCTCCTCATCACCAGAATGAGGCTGCTTAGTGCCCATGATTCTAACAGGTTCCTCCTTGAAGGTGGGCCAGAGAGTAGAGTATGTAGAGTCAGTGTTTTTCTCTCCACAGCGCAATAGTTGTTGGGAACCTTTCCTTATATGATCCACTGAGCTTGTTGTTGTTCTTTTTTTTTTAATTTTTAAATTAAAAAAAATAATTTAATTTTTTATTATTTAAATTTTTTAAAATAATTATTTGTTGTTGTTTTTCCTGTTATAGCCAGTTTTCCTAGTTTTATCCATGTGGGACATTTCTGTCTAATTTGCACTCTGCAGGTTTTGTTCTCTCTATATTTAGGCAAATTAATTTTATCAAATAAAGTGAAAACTTGCTTTTATAGTGATGCTTACCCCCAGTTAGCTATCCTTAGAACACTTGTGTTTTTCCTTTTTTCAAAGAATTAAACATCAAATCCAAATCCAAATCCAAACATTTACATGATTAGCAAAATCCGTGACTTTTTAAAATTCTTACATATGAAATCTAACCATAGGTATCATTATAAATTATGTGGACCCAGCCTATGCATTCCCTCAGGTGGAAAATCTATGGCATTTCCTGCAGGTGAGGATCCTAGAGATCAAGTCATTTTGTAATTCTTCTTCTACACCATTATTGAGTGGAAAGTGAGAAACTCTATAAACTGCATCTCCTTTCTTCTACAGTTCCCTGACTGCTCTCAACTCCTACTACAACTCTGACTACTCTTAACACTAGTTGAAAAAAGTGAATGCCTTCACCCTTTCCCTCCCCAAACTTTATTTAATCACCAGTTATAATTGACACTTAGCAAACTTTTACTGTAATTGTTTCCAGTTAGCTATAATAAGTTATATGAATTCTGCCTCATCTTCTAATAACTAACCAGAATCACATAGAGTTTTAAACTGGGAGGCACTATAACATCGGGTCCTGGGATGTCAAATGTGTTTCACCTTGTTTTCTAACTCTAATTTGTTGGTCAGAACTGACTAGTTACAGCTTCTGAGACCAGGTCTGGGTTGACTGGGAAAGATCTCTATGGTCAATTAAGACAACAGTTGATAATGCCTAAAACATATCAAGAAATATAAGCATAAGCCTTTTATTTAGCTATAGGGAATTGAACTTCCATTTCCAGCCAAGTTATAATAACAAGGGTCAGGTTTACCCCTCAGCTAAAGCAATAAACTAGGCACACTATGTGAAAAAAAATACATTTTAAAACATTGGGAATCAGTCAAAAAAAAAAAAAAGACAGTGATCTTTGAGAATAAGAATCATTTGGTGGGCTCTATGGTTGCCCCACCTTACGGCCATGAGAGAGATGTGAGGTCATGGTGCAGGGATGGGGAACCCTGGTCGGGGGGGGGGGTCCCAGTAGACTCTCCGAGTTGAGGAAATGTTGGGGAAGGAGACCAGGGCATCTAGAAGTCTCAGAGAAGGGTACCAGAGAGAAGAAAGATGTATAGAAGGAGAGCTTGGAGATCTGCAGAGGGTCCCCTTTAGTCTTCAGCTGGGTGCTAATAAGCATTCACATGTGAGAAAACTAAGATTGGAGAAAGCAGCATTAGAAAGGACCAGAGGGAGCAATATTCAGAGCTCATGCAGTGCCAAGAATAGTTCCTGTTTCTATTACCTGGAGTTGGGAACCTCATAATTCATAGAACATTAGGTAGCGACTCAGAAGAGTTTTGCCTTAGTAAAAGAGAAACAATTAGCTCTAGACTAAATATTGCTAACAAAGCTTGAAAGGATCAAACTGTTTCCAAGTAACCATACTTTAAAACAAAACTTAAGAATATTTATAGGAATATAAAAATATCAGCACCCAGCAAGGCAATGTTCACAGAGTCTGGAATTCATCCTGAAGTTACCAGGCATGCAAAGAAGCAGGAATATATGACCCATAATGAAGAGAAAAGTCAATAAAAACCAATCCATAAATGACACAGATGATAGTATTAGTAGACAAGGATCTTAAAATTGGTAATATAGCAGCATTCTATTTGTTCCAGAAGCTAGAGAAAAAAATGGCATGTTAGAGACATGTAAAATATAAAAGACCCAAGTAAAAAGTTTCATAGAAGAAAATTACAATGTGTGAGACAAAAAATGCCCTGGATGGGACAAACAAAAGGTTAGACATTATAGAATAAAAGATTAGTGAGCCTGAAGACATAGAGATTGAACTATCCAAAATGAAACACACAGAGAAAAAAGACTGAAAAGAAATGAACAGAGTGTCTGCTTGCTGTAACACAGCCTTGAGAAATCTGGTACAGTTGTAAGTGTAGTTTCTGAAGGTGGGGGAAGAAAACGATGTAAAGATATAATGGCCAACATTTTTCAAATTGAATGAAAATTGTAAACTCATAGATCCAAGAAGCTCAATAAACCCCAAGCCAAAAATCATGAAAAAATGACACCATGGCATAGCAGAATTAAATTGTGTACAACCTGTGATAAAGAAAATTTTAGAAATAAAAAATAAAGTACCAGAAGACACCACTAAACTAGTTAAAAGCAGTTACCTATGGAGAGTGGGATTGGAGGAAAGGGAGGGAGTGGAAAGTGCTGATATTCTTCATTATAAATATTTTGATATTATTAGCTTAGCTTAAAAAACATGTATACATATTGTTTGAGGAAGTAAGAATCAAAAACAACAAGCAAAAAATTCCCTGTAATTGAAATTCTACCAAAAGAGTTGAACTGAAAGTGATGCAGCCAAGGTCTAGGTCATCTCCCCATGAGCATCACTGCTACATAATAGGGTGTAACACGGAATAGAGATTTTCATCAGCTGGTTGAAGAGTGAGCAGTATGAGCTTCTCCCTTCCACTTGTTTATGGACTTCTTCTAGCACTTCACAACCAGTTTTCCTTTCGATTGTCCTTCTCCGGGAATCTGGGGGAGTGAGGAGGTGGGGAAGGGGCCAAGTATGACAGGGTGAGAAGTCTGAGGTCCCCTCCTAGCCATGACTTCAGGACCATTGTTTCTGATAGAAGTTGCAGAAGTAATGAGCAACAGAGCCATCGTCTGGTTTTCTTCATGTTTTTTGCCTGAATGGCATCAATAGTCTCTAAGTGTTCTCTTTGGCTCGAGACTTGCCCTCCTACAGTCCATCTTCCAGACTGATCTTTCTGAAGTGAATCTGATCATATCACCCCCCTACTTCAGACCCAAAGTCTTTGGGACAGGTCTGTGCTGGATAGCCAGCCTGTTGCTCATCTCCCGTCCTTTCTCACAGAGCTCTTTAACACGACCTTACTGAGCTATTTTCATACTCTAATTGGTCCCGGTCTTTCAATCTTTGCTTTGCACAGGTTGTTCCCTCTTCATGGAAGGTCCTCCTCTTCTAATCCCCCCACACTCATCTTCTTTGCCTGCTTAATATGACTGCCTTTCAAAAACAGCGTGCTCCCGTAATAACTTGTCTTAATCACCTATGGCTCTTATGCTTGTTGTAATTGTCAGTTTTCATCAATGTTTCTCAACTTGGAGTCCATTATAGTCACCTCAGAATTTGGTAAACATGAACCTTTTAGGCCTCACTCTATACCTACAAATATAAATCTTCAGTCAGGGGGATGTAGTAGAGGAATCTTTATTTTAATCACATACCTTTTCTGCTTTTAAGCATAGTAAAATCTGAGGACAACTGGTTTATATGAAGTCATGAACTTTGCCTTTTTTTACTTCATCATCAGAGCCTAGTACAGAAAGGATTCCCAATAAATATGGAGTAAAGGAATGGGCAGGGGTTTGAAGGAGTGGTGGGACATGGAAAGGAGGGAGACCTTGGCAGGGACTCTGAGGTTGTCCCTGGAGTCTATGATGGGCAGTGATGTTGGAGACATGGAAGCTGCAAGTGGATGATGGTGGGGCACAGGGGTGGGAGACAAAGATAACTCTGAGGTTTCCAGCTCTGGGCCCCAGGTTGGCACAGGACTTTTTCTGTGATAGATAAATAGAAAAGGGGAAGCATGTGTACTGTTTGCCGTGTGAATAGTCAGTTCTGTCTCGGACATCACGTGTGCTGAATTATATTCCCCCAAATTTATGTGTTGAAATTCTAACCCCTGTAAGCTCCAAATGTGACTGTATGTGGAGGAAGCACCTTTAAATAAGTGATTATGTTAAAATGACACCATTAAGGTGGGCCCCTAATTCAATGTGACAGGTGTCCCTATAAGAGGGAGAGAAACCGGGGGTGTGCACACTCCGTGGAAAGGCCATGTGAGGACGTAGCAAAGAGGCCATCATCTGCAAGTCAAGGAGAGAGACCTCAGGAGAAACCACCCATGTGGACAACTTTGATCTTGGACTTTCAGCCTCTAGAACTGTGAGAAAATAATTTTTTGCGGTTTAAGCCACCAGTCTGTGGTACTCTGTTATGGCAATCCTAGCTAATGTGTATAGATAGGTGGAGTCTGAAGTGCCTTGAAATACCTGGTGGAGATGCTGCGTAGGCTGCTGGAAAGAGTGGCAGGAGCTAGGAAGAAAAGTCTGGGCTGGAAATCAAGATTTGAAAGTTATCAGCAGATGATGAAACCAGACCAGTTTACTCGGGAGCCATCTGAATGAGAGAGGAGTTGTCAGGTAGAGGGAAACCTTGGGAAGAAGAGAATAGAAGAAGGGACTGAAGATACACAAGCAAATAGATACAATGACGGGCAGCTACGGGAGGAGGTAGGAGAGGGTGAAGGGCTGGTTTTGATGAAGAGAATGAGAAGAACTAAGACAAGAGGAGGAGCTGCTCTATGTAATTTCAGGTATCAAGAGTAGGAAAGCTGACGAGAAATCAGGTTTAGGTGACATTGACAAAAGGCAGCCGGTTTGTGAGAAAAGAAGCAAATGCTTCTATTGAACATGCAACTGCAGTTTAATTTTCTATCTGTCCTTTCTAGCCATTGAGCTGTGATGCAATAGATTTAGTGTTTCTACATCATTTGTTAAATTTATTATTTTTAAAATCACATTTGTATGCATAAATATAATTTAAAATATGTGTATATGCCCTGACTGGTGTGGATCAGTGGATTAAGTGCCAGCCTGTGAACCAAAGGGTCCCTGGTTCGATTCTTGGTCAGGGCACATGCCTGGGTTTTGGGCCAGGTCCCCTGTTGCAGGTGTGTGAGAGGCAACCAACTGATATTTCTCTTGCACATCAATGTTTCTCTCGCTCTCTTTCTCCCTTCCTTCCTTTATCTCTAAAAATAAATAAATAAAATCTTAAAAAATAAAATATATGTATAAATGTGAAGATATCACACACATATTTTTGTTAGTATTTTACTTTTTACTATTTCTTTTCCTTTTTTTTTTTTTTTTACCAATACTCATCTTTACCCACAACCATCAACCCTTTCCCTATAGCCCACAGTGATAATCTGGTTTATAATCTTCTGTATTTTTTCTGCATGTTCTTACACTCAATTGAATATGTGTGCCCACACAGACATATATGTATTTATTCCTGTGTAGTTCTAGCCATTAAAAATAAAACCAGGAATACATGACATGAAATCTCCTGTGTCTTACTTCTCTCAGGGTACCTTTTCTTCCTCTTTGAACTCCCTCTAAGTGCAAGTTTAACTCATGATATCCATGTTCCATAATTTATTTAATAATCCTTATTGATGGAAATTCACTTGGCTTGCTTGGTTATTTCATTCATTAAAAAATACTATAGTAATTATCTTCACGATTCTTTTTATGTTAGTGCTTTCAATAGATTTTAAGGACTAGAATTACTGAGCCAAATGGATATATGTCTATTTAGTTTGAATAGATTTTGCCTGGCTGCTTTGCTGAAAGTGCCATAACATGTCCACCAGCAAAGAATGAGCACATTCTTTTCTTCCTTAGGTATGATATGTTACTCCTGTATTAAAGTTTTTATGCTCTGAGAGGTATAAATGACACCCCATTTCCATTTTAATTGTGTTTCCCTGACTACTATTGAATGTGGAATTTTATTATAGTTATTGACCATTTAGATTTGCTTTTCTATGACTCTTGTCTATTATGAGTCTATAGTATTTTTGTCATGCATCATATATGTCTATTTTTCTTTTTTTAGTACCAGGGTTTCCAGCATTGGTTAAAGCCTTCCTAACTCTAGGTTGTATGTGGGGTCTCCTCAATATTATTGCATTTTTTAATTTTCCATTTAGTTTTTCAATATGGTTGGAGTTGGTTTTATGTATTGAGTATTATAGGAGCCCAGTGCATTTTTCCTTCCAGATATCTAGCCAGCTGTACCAGCACTATTGGCAAAATAATTCACCCATGCCCACTGAGTTGAAATACCATTGTCATATATTAAACCCTCTATGAGGATTAGGTGTTTTTACTCATAGGATTGCCCCTTTTAGTCCTTTGGCTTTGTATAATATCTTGTGCTGGATATCTTTCAGTGATCCCTCTAAGTTCACCCACTGTCATTCTCTACCATGCCCTGGGTCATGGGAAACTAACTTTCATGGCCTGCATCGATGGATTTGCTTTCTCTCTGACTTATGCTTGAGTTCCTTCACATGCGAGCACTTATGAGAGATAAGAGAATGGAATAGAATGAGTTTGATATTTATCCAGGCAAAGGTCCATTTGCCTGAATTCTGGCCAGCTGTATGAGGTTTGAAATTATATACTCTATTTCTAGGATGCTGACCCTAAACCTTCCCCTATGAACTAACTGGATGTTGATATTCAGAGCAGCCTCAGAAATCATGGATCAAAGATGATGGAGACTTGCCCATCCAGGTCACTGAAAGATTGTGTAGAGCAGAACCTGAGTCCCTAGCCCTGCCAAGTAGGTTTTACGTGAATGAGAAATACACTTCTGTTGAATTTGCTACTGAGATTTGGATGCTAGCTGTTAAGCAGTTAGCATTATCCTTATTACTACATTGCATCTGGTTTTGAGTCAGTTACATCTATCATGCTTTAAAAACCCCAATCATTTCCTTTAACACACTGAAATTCATGGCTCATACAACAATGGCTCCACATCAGTAGTAGCTTTCACACTTTTTCTGATTGTTGCTTCATGATCTTATAATAGGCTGTAACTGATAGGTTTAAAACATTCCCTCTATGTACATGTCATACTCACGTGTGAATACAGACCTGCCTACTGTTCACTCAAGGGCAGCAACTGGAAAAACTATTAGTATTACTTACATCATGATTTGATGAACTTTTGATTCAAAACTTCCAACAAATTTATGACCTTGTGAGGGGACAACTATGTGTCTTTGTTAGTTTTTTTCTTTTATTTTATTCTACCTGCCCTTTTAAGTCTCACCTCTCATCTAAATGAGATAATATATTTAAAGCACTCACTACAGATCCTGGTACACAGTAAATACTTGTGTGTGTGCATGTGTGTGTGTATCTCTATCTATGTAGCTATTTATCCATCCATCCATCAATCCCTATTTTGGGACAGAGTCACATTTTCTTCTATCCCATGGACTGCTGATTCTCAAGGGGAGAATTATATCCAGGGTCCATGAAGTATTATTGGATTGATGGAGTGCAATGTGAGATTGTAGCTGTTTGGTTGCTTCCCAGTCAATCCCCTTGTACTAGTTTTCTATTGCTTTGTAACAAGTTACCACAAATTTTATCTGCTTCAAAAAACACCCATTTGCTATCCCATAGCTCCTGCAGATCCTAAATCCAGGCACGGCTCAGCTGGGTTCTCTGCTCAGGGTCTCGCAAGGCTGAAATCAAGGTGTCAACCAGGCTGTATGTTCTTATCTGGAGACTTGACTTGGGAAGAGTCTACTTCCAGCATCATTCAATCTGTTTGCAGTACTCATTTCCTTGCATCTGTATAGTTGAGTTCCCTGTTTGATTCCTAGCTGTTGGCCAGGGACCATTCTCGGCTCCTAGAGACTTCCCTTGGGTCCTTGCCATGTGCTTCTCTCACATGTCCTCTCATAATAGGGCAGCATTCTTCTTCCAAGCCAGAGGAGAATCTATCTTGCTTGGGTTCTCTGACTCTAGATCCAATTTTAAAGGGCTCACCTGATTAGTTTAGGTTCATTCCAAATGGTCTTTATTAACTTAAAGTCAACTGATCTGGGACCTGAATTACACTTGCAAAATCCCTTTGCTTTTGCAATATAGCACAATAAAATCATGGAAGCGATATCCCATCATCTTTGCCATATTCTATTGATTGGAAACAAATCACAAATTATGTAGTTGGAGAAGGCAATTATATAAGTGTGAGTTATTGGGGGTCAGGTTAGAATTCTGTCCACCACCCCCTTTCCAACTGATTTGTGCAGTGCTTTCCCCTGTTCTCATTGACCACTTGGACAGCATAGCTTTCATAAAGATGAATGAATGAAAAGATGATGGGTTGATTTTAAGCTCTTTGGAAAGAGGAACCACAGAGCAATGTGGTAAATATTACAAAGTAGCCTCATGGATACCTTGTCTGTACTAAACTCCTGAGTAGGTTGAGAAGATTTCCACCTCTCTGTGTAGGTGGTTGTGTAGATGTTGCTGCCTGCTGGTGATAATAAGTAAGAGAAGATCTTGAGACCCTGTGTTAGAGAATCTAAAATCTTCATCCAGTTGAAAACAATCCTCATTGACTTGCTTACTACTTTTGAAAGCTTTTTGGAAATCTTGGGGGAAAAGCCTTAATGAAAAAAATGCCACTGTCCAAATAAATGTAGGCTATCTGAATTTCTGCTCTAGTTTATAAGGTTCCTTGAAGTTTTCTCTAGGCCCGTATTGAGAGGAGCCTCTTACTAAGTACCATGAAATATGTGCTTGTGTGTGTGTGTGTGTGTGTGTGTGTGTTGTGCGTGGAGGGAGAGTGAGAATGAGAGGGGAGAGAGGGTTGGATTTTCTCAGCAACAGATTCTATTCTCCATCACTTCAAAGTTTCAAGAGAGAGAACCCTGAGCAGGGAGAGAGAAACATGTAAAGAAATTACTTAAAATGAAGTATAGATTTGTCAGGCTTCAAATGCTAGATTATTTTAAGTACAACTTAAAAAAAAAATACCACGGACTTGATCTTTTCCTCTACTCCCTACCTCTAGGTATTTCTTTATACAAGAACTTCTGGGGTTTTATATTCCAAGATTGCCTCCAGATGGTCTGAAGTGTTCTCTCTCAGCCATTTCATAGTGGCATTTCTTTTCTTACCTGGGGAGAGGTACCACAGAGATCAATGCCAGAGGGCATTACTGAAAACATTGACCCAGAAGGCACACTGCAGGCCACTGGAAGCATCTGCTTCACAAATGTCAGGCTGGGGGACATCACCAGATGTTAGTGTTGAAATACCATTTAGAAGACAAACATTGACTCCAGGGGCCAAAGGTCACCTAAACAAAGAGCCAGACTGGCAATGAGGCTCAAAGTGAGGGTACAAAAAGTAGATTCATGTGGCCATGACTCTTTCTGTGTTCTAGCTCACAGCTCATTAGGCTTTCTTGGACTGTGGAAACTTTGTTTTTTGAGGCTTGGATTCCAAGTTCTATCTGGTATAATATTGGCTGGGAGGAGTGGTGGGAAATGATAGGGTAGGCACAAATTTAGCATGCAGATATGACAACAGTCTCTTCATGTGGGATAAAAGGGATACAGGATACATAATTTAAAAACCACTACACTACAGAACTTTTAGGGTGTCTCACCAATGATAGAGGATTAAGTGAGCTCATTTCATTCTGAAAGTGAAAGGATGTATCTTCCTTTGCTCTTTTTGTTTGCTGCTCTTTTCCTATTACTTCTATTCACTTTGGAGACCAGGAGATTATGAGCAGATAGGCAGAGTATGTTTCTCACTGTTCCTTTTTATTCTGCCCCATTCACACGTTCATTCATGTTATGCATTCGAGACAGTTCTCACAAGTAATAATACAATGTACTAGTTATCTTGTTGGGTTCAGATTGAGAGTGAGAACTGGATCAAGATGGAGGTGAAGGATAGAAAGAGAAGAATGAAGAAGGGACTGGCTTCTTACTTCTTCAAATAGAGTATGTACATTAAAACACTGTGAGACCGGCCAACAGGGCAGCATAGGTAAACATGGCTCACCGCCTCACACAACTATTTGAAAATTACAACTAAACAATAGAACTATTATTCAGAACCATCAGAAACTGAGCTGAATGGGAGTCCAACGACTATGGAATTAAAGAAGAAACCACATCAAGAATGGTAGGAAGAGCAGAGACGCAGAATGGGCTAGTCCAACACCTATGCGTGGTGGATAAAAATTAGGAGGGATATCTCAGGAGCAAGGGGTCCCAACCCCACACCAGGCCCCCAGCCCAGAGTTCCAGTGCCAGGAAGAGAACTCTCTATAACTTTGGGCTGTAACAACCAGTGGGTATTGAGGCTATGGAAGACAGAAACTGCTGGAGTATCAGGCAGTTCCTCTTAAAGGGCCTGCACACAGACTTACTCAGACTCATTCCCTCTGAGTTCCAGTGTGGACAGCAGCAGATTGAAAGGCACCAGAAGCATACAGGGGGGAACTGAATGGTCTGGCATTAGGGTTAAAGCTAGGGGGCAGCTTTGTCCTAGACAGAACTGCTGGCAGAAGCCACTGTTCCTTTTCTGAGTCCTGCCCCAACAGCGCCAGCAGGCAAAAGCCATAGCTGAGACTCCATCAACCTGGCTCACATTGTTTGTGCCATGCTGGTGATTCCCTGAGGCCCCACCTAACTTGCAGGCCTATACAAGCTGTTTACAGTGTTTTTTTTTTTTTTTTTCTGTATCAATGGCTTGTCTTGGCACATGCTTCAGATTTTCCTAAATTCTTTCAAATAAGCAGCATCTGGCTTCAGCAAGCCTTGAACCTCTTGCTATGTTGCCCCATGTACAGCACTAGCAACAGCTGGCCTTGGTTCACAGCTTGGCCTTTCCTGGGCATCTACAAGCCCAGCATAAGTAGCAGCCTCTGAAGATCACTTTGTAGCTTATGCTGTGTGACCCCAGACAGAACACAGATGGTGGCTGACTTTGGATGTGCCAATAGAAATCAAGGTTCAACTACAAGGAGAGGGTGTACATGGCCTATATGGTAAGTGTACCTTGAGTACCCAGCTTGGGTGATGAGGGAGGCTGTGCCATGGCACCTACTACATTAGGCCATTCTATCAAGCCTGGAAGACACAGCAACTCTACATAATACATAAAAAAAAAAAACATGGGAGCGCTGACAAAATGAGCAGACAAGGAAACATGGTCCAAATGAAAGAACAGAGCAAAGCTCCAGAAAAGAAACTAAACAAAATGGAGACAAGCAATCTACTAGATGCAGAGTTAAGAACACTGGTTATAAGGATGCTCAAGGAACTTAGTGAGGACCTTAGCAGCATTAAAAAATCCAGTCATAAATGAAGGATACACTAATTGAAATAAAGAACAATTTGCAGGGAAACAACAATAGAGTGGAGGAAGCTGAGAATCAAATCAATGATTTGGAACATAAGGAAGCAAAAAACAACCGATCAGAACAACAAGAAGAAAAAAGAATAAAAAAAAATGAGGATAGTGTAAGGAGCCTCTGGGACAATTTTAAGTGTACAACATTTGCATCATGGGGGTACCAGAAGGAGAAGGGAAGAGTGAGAAACTGGAAACCTATTTGAAAAAATAAAGAAAGAAAACTTCCTTAATTTGATGAAAGAAGTAGACATAAAGTCCAGGAAGCACAGATTGTCCCAAACAAGATGAACCCAAAGGGGCCCACACCAAGACATATCATAATTAAAATGCCAGAGGTTAAATACAAAGAGAGAATCTTAAAATCAGCAAGAGAAATGGAGAGAGTTACCTACAAGGGAGCTTCCATAAGACTGCCAGCTGATTTCTTAAAGGAAACTTTGCAGGCTAGAGGGGATCGACAAGAAATATTCAAAGTCATGAAAAGCAAGAACCTACAGCGAAGATTACCCTACCCAGCAAAGCTATCATTTAGAATTGAAGGGCAGATAAAAAGCTTCCCAGACAAGAAAAAGTTAAAGGAATTCATCATCACCAAACCAGTATTACATGAATGTTAAAGAGTCTTCTTTAAGAAGAATAAGAAGATCAGAACTATGAAAAATACAATGGCAATAAGTACATATCTATCAACAATTGAAAGTAAAATTGTTGATATCTATCAACAATTGAAAGTAAAAAACAAAATAAACAAGCAGAACAGAAAAACAATCATAGATACAGAGAATGTTTTCATGACTTCCAGATGGGAGGGGTTGGGGGGATAGGTGGAAAAGATGAAGCAATTAAGAAGTACAAATTGGTAGTTACAGAATATTCACGAGAATGTAAAGTATAGTGAAAGGAACAGAGTAGCCAAGGAACACATATGCATGACCCATGGACATGGACAGTGGTGTGGGGATTGTCTGAGGGAGTGGGGGTGCTGAGTAGAGGGAGACAAAGGGGAAAAAATTGGGACAACTGTAATAGCATAAACAATAAAATATAATTTTAAAAAGACACAGTGAGAGCAACAAGATGCTGGATTGACTATGAAATATCTTGACCACCAAACCAGGAATTTGGGGACTTCTTTTCTTTACTCCCCCAATACTTTATTGTCAGGAATGGTGAAAATAAACCAAACTATCCTAGTTTAAGTATTCTGTTCTGTATCTGGGCAACACCCTCCAAAAACAATCTTTGATGTAGAGCAGATTTGTAGAGAATTATAAAAAAAAAAATAACTCACCCGTTAAACACTTTTCACAGACCTGAAAAGAGTATGAAGTGGTAAAATCTATAAAATTGGCATTCTTTTTTACTCCTTTGTCACACATTGTTACTTGGTCCAGGTGGGAAGTGAGAAGACTTATAAGAGTGATGACAGTATATTTGAAATGTTTTCATTTCAATAGAATGTTTTTTTGTCGACTCTTGAATTTTACTTGAGAGAAAGCTGAAGGATTTAACAGTTGTTTAACTTTCCAGTCACATAGCAACAAGCCAGCGGGAGAGCTGAGGCCAAGAATCCTCAAGTTTTGACTGACTGACTTCATCAGAAAAAAGAAATTATGGTTGTGCCTGCTCTGTTCTGGGCCTTGGAGGATGAAATTGGTTGGGCTTGGATGACTGCATTCAACTTCAGGATGACTAGTGGGTTCTGGGGAAGGATCAAGAGTGGTTTACCATGGAGGATCCAGAGCTGGCCTCTGTGGGCTCCATTGGGTATGGGACGTGCTTCACTGCCACTTGAACTCATAGAACTGCCTCTTCAAAAGTGAAAGCTGTTCTTCAGAAGCCCAACTCTCTGCTCTAAGCCAGAGAGAGGATTTACCTGGACAGCATCTATTGACTGGTTTTCTGGTTTTAAAAAACACTCTGATTTTTCATGAGAAGCTACCCCTCTTCTACTGTCAGACCATATTGCTTGGGTGGAAATGCCTTCACTCCGTGCTCCAGAGTTGGCCACCCAGGAAATCATATTCTGCCAGCCTCGGTGACTGGCTCAGGGATGGACATATGACCCAATCAGAGAGGAGACTCAGCTCTTAGAAACAGTTTTGGAAAAAGAGGGTCTCTATATAGAGAGTTGTTGAGAGAGGATAAAAAAATGGCGTGGAGCTCCTGGTTTCCATCTTTCTGCTATAATGAGGGATCCTGTCACAGAATGGAGTGAGAGAGGGTAAGGCCGAGTTAAGACACAGAGAGTCAGTTTCGTGCAAAATTGCTTGAGCACCTGGGTCCAGCCATGGCTGAGGCCAGAACACCCTTGGACTTTTGTTTTAATGAGTCAATAAACTCTACATTTATGGTTAAGGTAGTCTGAGTAGTTTTCATTTACATGCAACAATGAAAGCCTTGAATAACACATGTCCAAGCAGGAAAGAGAACTAAAATATCCTTTTACTCTTTCCCATGTTTTCAGGCACATCAATCTGTTTTATCTTTAAAGAAACCCTTTCTCTTTCTTAATAAAGCCAAATGTAGATTCTCAACAATTATTACTGAGGGAAGGTCTTCACACTAGTAGGGAGCCCTGATGCCTGAAACTCACCTTCTGCTTTGGCGATTTCCTGCTCATTCCTATTGTTGCAATCATACATTAACCTCCCCCCCTTCTCTTCTCTTAATAAACACATGTCCAGGTTCTGCAAGGTTGGCAATGGAGGGAGAATCTCCCTATGAGAGGGACCAGCTGGACCTCATAGCCTCCATGCCTGTTCCCCTGATGTTTGTCTTTCATTGATATTATTAAAAGAGTCAGCCTGTTTCCTCACAGGCTTATGTTGAGCAGATGAAGAAAATGGGCCACCCCCGCCCCTTGCTTCCTCTGACCGGCCTCATCCTCACTCAGGATTTATATATACAATTGCACAACCCCTTCCTTTCCTCTGGCCGTGATGAAGCCAGGGTGGACAGAAGGAGCAATTGTTGCAAGGACACACTCCATGCTGCCCTGCTTCTTCTTCCCTCTGTTCCTGTTAGGGAACCTCTCCCTCCAATTCCTTCTTGGAGGTTTATGTGCTCAGCTTGGCCTTAAAAACATTTCTGTGATTTAACTGTACAGTCTGGACACTTTTTTCCAACAAAGTTTTGGAGACGTACTCCAACTCTGCTCCATTTTTCTTATGCACTCCCTGAGCATAGTATTGTCCCGTAAAATAGGCCGACTACGGCAGCTTCTCGATGAGATGCCCTTCTCTGCGCGGAAGGTGGGTGTAAGGTCACGTGATACTGGCCACTGTGAAACAACTGGCCGTGTCAGTGCAGACTCTTCTGGCCGTTCTAACACTGGGGACACACCAGTGGAGCTTTTACACAGAAGTTGCCTGATTGTCCTGGACTCAGATTATCCTGGAATCGGAATTTCTGTGGTGGGCCCACTTTGGTGTACTTTGAAAAGTCTCTGAAGGTGGCCCTGGGGTACAGCCAGACTGAAAACCACTGGGCCATGACATCAGGTCTTGGGGCATCCAGAGTCAAAACTATACCAAGCTGGTTTTGAATATAGATTTTGCTTTCACTCTTTGCTTGTTTTGATTGTCCATTGCTACATGAAAAACTAACCTAATACTTGGTGGCTTACAACAGTAATGGTGTATAATTTTTCACAAGTCGATGGGCTGTCTGGCAGTTCTGCTTTACAAGTTGCCAGCAGGGACGCTGGAACAGGTGGAAGGTCCAAAAAGGCCTTATTCCCACAGCTGGTACTTCATCCTGGTCTCTAGCTGGGAGCTCAACAGAGGCTCTGTAAACCAGAATTCCTGAGTCTCTTCCACATAGGTTTCTCCACGTGGCTCTCTGGGTTTACTTACAGTGTGGTGGCTGGGTTCTGAGAAGGTGTATTCTGTGAGGACAAGTCTCACTGCGCAAGGACTAATCATGCTTTGATAAAACTCATCACATGGCCAAACCTAGAGTCGGTATAAGATAAGTTGATACAGGGGCATGAATTCTGGAAGCTGTGGTCATCAGAGGCCCCAAATTTCAGTATGCCACACTAACTTTGTGTGTCTTCATGGTCAAGATCCTGAAAGGTATGGTTCAATGTTATAAAGCATATTGAAGTGACAGACACTTGATCACATTTTCATATGTCTGAGAGCTTTGCCATCTGCTTGCAAGACAACATTGTCCTTATACTTTTGGGCCATGAAGAGGCTAGGTCTACCCCGAGAACATATTACTAAATTATACCAGACCATTTTATTTTAGTTTTCTTCTTTCTACTTCTCTCTAGGCTATAGGAACTTAGCGTGAGTTTCTGAACCTGTAGTGTTTGATGTGAAATTTTTCCTTCGATTCGTATATATAATTTGTTGCATGTGATCAAAGCAACAAATATTTTAAAGCAAAGATGAAAAATTTATTTATTCCACAAATAAATTCCACATTTCCTCAGTGCCTACCTACCATGTGCTTGATCCTTTCTCAGCTTCTCTCTCTCTCTCTAATAACATAAAAGGATGAAATAAATGTCAATGTTAAAACATTCCCCCCCCCCCGACCATAAACACTGGTTACTAATAAATCAGTACTTGGTATATACAAGAAAAGTGAGTTTTATTTGGTGCTCCCTGGAGCTCAAATGGCTGGACAAGTTTACCTCGTTTTCAGAAGACACTGGTACCCACTGGGTGTGGATTACCCATGTGTAAACACTGGTAAGGGAGGGGTTTCCATGAGTGTTGTATCATGAATGTGCTGGTGGAGTGTGCAGGAGCTGATGAGGAATGAACGGGACTGCAAGTTCACATTGAAAATGAGCTTGGGTCACTGGCAGACGGGACAGCCTGGATTGGTGGAAGTATGTACCGAGCTGATTTTGAGCAAAAGGTAGGTTGTACCCAGGGGATAAGACCAAGTTAAAACATACTGTATAAATACTCCCCAACAGTTGACTAATTAAAAATGAGGGGCAGGAGGAGCAATTTATAAAGATGAAGATGCCTCAAAGGAGAATTGAATTCCAGAGAGTTGGCAGAGGCTAATAACCCTATTGATATGAAGGTCTTGGCCAAGGGGTAAGGAGCAGTGTTTGGGGAGTCAGACCATAGCACCAGCCTGGAGTTGCCTTTTCCAACTTCTCCTTCTACCTTCTTCAACAATTACCCAAACAAGAGCTCCCTTGAACGTGAGGGCTGAGGTGATTATTCCAATTCTCACATGTCCTAAACATTACCAGTTGCTAGTTAGAAGCCTTCAACAGCAAGTTAGCTGTTCAAAAAGTAATATCTAGGTAGTTGGCCAATCAAACGTGGGCATTCTTGAAGACTGTAAGGTAGTGGTTCAGTCTTTCTAATAGCTGATGTCCACATAGCACCAACTACTGTTCCTAACTCATTGAATACTTGTTACATATTGATATATCACTCACAGTGTCAAAAAGTTTCTTTAAGGATACAAATTATTTTTTAAGTAGAGGCTTGGAAATTAATGCAAGATCTAAGGCAATAGACCTTTAAGTTTCAGGTATCATTTGTTTACTTAAAAAATGTGTATGGGGCACTTCAGACAGCACTGGAGTCCCTTTGACTGAGTCCCCAAGGCTGTCCTCCCTGGGAATGGGAGGACAAAGCTGTGCTTCGTGACGAGTCTGCCATTATCTGCTCTGGTCACTAGGTAACAGAGAGCTTTTCTAAATTTTATGGTAGCACAGATCATTTATTAACACATTTGTTTTCCTGACAAAGCCAGGTTCATTGTCATTGATGGGTGGAGGCAGTTGTAGTGGTGGGGGTGGGTGGTATTTATCTTTTTTCCAAGAACTTAGTACAATGCCCTATACATGCTAATTATGGAAGGTGCTGAATGAATTAACATGCTTTTCCAGCTGTATCTCCCCTTTCCTTCCTTTATAGCTCTACGAGCCAAATCAAACTGTGTGTGTATTTTTAAAATCACCACGTCTGCTTGCTTCAAGGTTTGTTCAAATGCAGTCTTCTCTTTGTAAGGTCATTTTCAATCATTTCCCATTCCCAAGGTGGAAGCCATCCCTGCTTTTTAAGAACTCCCATAGTATTTTATTGGTAGCTAGCTCTTTGGTTTTTATCATTATTATTTTTGTACTACAATTAGTAATTCTCCATATTCACTTCTATATTTGATGGCAAAATTCTTATCCAAACCATCTTTCTCTCTTCTTAACATAATACTGTGCATCTAGTAGGACCTCAATCAACACTGGGTAAATGGATGACTGAATGGGTGGAGGGATGCATTCACTGCAGCCCTGTTAATTGTATCCTCAGATCCCTCCCAATTCCTTACTGAGACACTGTCTGAAGTTCTCAGGAAGATAAGACACAGATCAGTCTAATCAAATGGGTGCAATTTATTCTTAGCTGGAGCTTTTGCCTGAATCTTTCTTAGGTTTTCTACTCTATTGAACTAAGTTAAACAAAGTAGAAACCTCAAGAATTCTCTTCACCTTTTCCCCCTAGTGTTGAAGGCAGAACAGACTGAAACAGTCTTTCCCCACGTTCTCTTTCTTATTTCGGCTCCTCAGTCAGAGCTCTCTCCCCAAAGCAGTAGGTATTTTTAATCTCCATTTTAGTAAGCCTCAGTCAAAGTAGAGGGAAGAAAATTCCTCTTAAGTAGGAGTTTTCTCCTATCACTTTGTTGTTTATAATAAAGGCTCTAGCCTTGGTGAGAGATTTGTTGACTTCTCTGGGAATGTATGTGTTCGTGTGTGTGTGTGTATGTTTGCATATGTTGTGATGCGGAGAGTGATGCAATGTATTTCTAGAGTTCTTTAGTACCTTATTTATGGTTTTCAAAGAACATTAGTATACATCTTTTATGTACATGTACACGAGTCTAAGCCACAAGAACTCTTTGTACGGTTGCCTGAGCTGTCTATTGCCCAATCTCATTCTTAGTACAAAACAACCTTCAGGGTGAAAGCTGTCATCTGTTTCATTACAGAGCGGACATGTGGGAATGCTGTGCTGCCTGAAGCTTTTCAGCTAAAGGAGACTTTGGGCCCAATCCATTCCTGGGGCGTCCATGTGTAGATCCTACACACCGTATGTGGTCCATTCTGAGTAACCTGTTTACAATTGCTTTGCAAAAAGCATATGGCAGCCAGTTATCTTTTGCTTTTTTCAGTTGGAAAGACACGTGGCAAATAGTTCTCTAGATTCACAGATGTGAGTTAGCTGAAATAGTAATGTACATAGGCGGTGTTTTCCCACACACACTGCTGCGTGGTAGTTCTACTTGTGGTCAGGGCTGTTTTTCTTTCTTTTTGTTTTAACTTTTCTCTATTCAGGTTGATTACTATTAATTTCACTTTTTTTTTTTCAGGATAAGAATCGAAAGAGGTACAATAAGAATCTATTGATGTACAATTTATTAAAAGTATTAAGGAAACTTTGTTTTAGGACATCAAAAAGAGTAATTCAAGGAAACATGAAAACTGAGAATTTTTACTATTTGCTTAAAAGATAATGAGGATTCAATTAGTTGTGAACTTAATTATGTCAAGCAACACTACCAGTTGCTAGTTGGAGTGCTTCAATAGCAAGTTAGTTATTCGAGAACTGACATAGGTAACTGGTCAACCAAAAGTTGGAAACCCTGAAGACTAAGCCAGCAGTCTTGTCTTTCTCGTGGCTGGTATCCAGGCCGTGCTGACTCCGGTTCTGAAACTCATCAGCCACTTCTTTACCTGACTGCTATATCACTCACACTATCAAAAATATTTTTTTAAATAGAGGCTCATGAGTAAATGCAAGATCTAAAGCCACAGTCAGATAGGAATTGGATTAGAGCCTCCTATTTTATTGCTCTTTGGGGGAAAAGCATATTTAACAGCAAAGAGTGAATTGGAAAATTAGAAAACTTAGATTCTTATAGGTTTGTGTGTACTAATAGCCACTCTAGGGGGAATTTACTTTCTGGGCTTTAATTACTCTATTCCTAAATAATATTTAATCAATTTAAAAGAAGAGTAAACAAGTAGGGTGCTATATAAGCATTAAACTGGTCTTAAAGATAATCAACTTGGTTTCTTTATCTTGAGTAAACCAAATGCCAGAATAATATTTTTGGCTACTTCAGTATACAGAAAGGGCCATCAATGTGCAAGCAATTACACTAATGACTGAAGGTGTTCATTAACATATTTATGTTGAACAGATTTGGTTACTGCTCTCTAAATGCTATTTAACCAAAATGAATAACACAGATGCAAACAAGCAATGGAATAGAAATGCAGCAGCAATTTGAAGAGAGCTTTATGTTTTGTTTAAGAATGAAAAAGAGTCTAATTTACAGACATGTAATAAAATGTAAGACTGAGGAGTTGAGAAAACCATCACCTTACCAGTTGGATAAAGAAAACTGGACTTTTATACACTGACTTGGAAAAAAATTTTTCAAGTCCCTCTCATTATACAACTCTATTTTGTAGGAAGATATATAAATATATATATCTCTATGTATGCAATTATATAATACAATTTTATATATGTTTATATGCAAATTATATATAAATGTATATTTGAACTAGACTATTGAACTAGTTCTAGACTGTTAAACTAGACTATGTTGTACAGATTTCCTGTCTTTACTTATGTTTATATATAAACATATGTTTGGTTGAAACAATAGATGTTTCCTTGGTGAAAATCTTGCCTTCATCTTTACTCACTTGGTACTTTTTCTTCCCTCTGGCAATTGCCCCCTGGAGTGGAATAGAGCCTGGCTTAATACAGAGGAGGGGAATGCCAGATTTTATCTCATTTCAGTTTCTCGGAGGCTACAAAAAGGTTAGCAAAAGACAGTAACCTGAAGTGTGGTGTCAGAATTCATTAATTCATCTAGGGTGAACCGGCTCTCTGATAGTAATCCGTGTTGGCTGTACCTGGAAACAATGTGATCATTCTGCAGAACACTGGGAAATGATCCAGTGGTCTGGCAGACTTCCAGAACAATCCTTCAAGGCCAGAGCTTGGTTCTCCTTATCACTGTGGTGATATGGAACACCCAGATTCCAGGTGCAAAGAAGGTGATGAATGAATGGGCATTTGCTACCTGAGAAAAGGAATAGAGGAAAACACCAAGAAAGGAAGACTGTGCCTGCTGATGTAGACTGGTCTAGTTTGTTCTTTATTCTGAAGAAATCCCTTTCTGGAACGTTTATGTAGAAGCTCCCTATTGTAGGCTTGCATTATTTCTAGGTGGTAAAAATGAAACTTATACCATCTTCAGGGTAGTTATTTTGTTCACTCAGCTAATGGCTTGGTGTATCATTTGACTGGATTGGGACCAGAGTTGTCTTTTTCCTTTATGATGGGAAGCCTGGGCTGTCATCTACACTTAGCCTTCTCAACTCACCTCGTTTTACTTTTCCCTCATTCACTATGCTCCAGCCACTTGGGCAGACTTCCTATTGTTTGAACAGACCAAGCTTGTTTCCACCCCAGGTTCTTGGTACTTTCTCTGTCTGGTGCACTGTGCCCTCGATCTGCAGGAAGCAGCTGTTTCTTAGCATTCTTCCCTCTCCACACAGCACTTCCACATATCACCCACTCTAAATTAGCCTCCTCGCCATCTTTACCACTTTCTCTCATACCACCCTAACTTTTTATCACTCTCTAAAATCAACCTGCCTACCTCTTTCATTACATCTTTACTGACCGTGTTTACTGATAAGTGATGCCAAGCACATACGCTTGGTATCCACAGTGTCTAGAACAGTGAATGGCATACAGTGGTACTCACTAAATATAAATGACCAACCCAGATTTCATTTCATTGTTTTTTTTTCCCTTCCAGGTTTATTGAGATGTAATTCACACATAACATTGTGTAAGATTAAATTGGACTTTAGATTCATCTCCAGCTCACAGAGTTCATCTCTTTCTGAGTAAACTTACTTCCTGGTAGCTAGAGGCTAGCTGGTAAGCATCCCAGATTAAATTATTGGTGGTGGAACACATAAAGCCATATTTTGGCTGATTTTTCAATAAGGTTGAAGATGATTGCTGAAAGGGTAGGCAGGGGTAAAAGAGAGACAAATGTATTTATGTATGAGGGACTAGGGATTTTCTCAGTTCCACTTTCGTGGCTGGCCTAGGACAGATGTTTGTTGGAATAGAAATTTCCTTCTGTATTCCCAAGCTGTTTGGTCTTGTCTTTTATTATGAGTGGGCCTTTGTGTTGGGAAGGAACTGTAAGACTTCCTGCTTACTCTAGCATAGACATCTGTTAGTCAAACAGACATTTCTCCATAGACTTCAAATGACTACTTTCTTCTTCTATGAACGGAAATGTGCTGACTATAAGAGGGCTAAGGAGAAAAAAAATGTTTCCATCGGATATCCTTATAAGGAAAGAAATGAGGCATATGCTTATAATGTGCAAACAGCTATTACTCTGAAAAAGAATTATTAGCATGTATTAACTTTGATAAAATAAAAACTAAATGAGTTCCATTGATACAAACCATTTGTTTTTCAACTGGGATATTCATAAACTTCAATTATAAAATTAATGACAGACAGACAAGAAGTAATATATCTGGCTTCCACATGCATGTACTGGAGTTGGCCCTTCCAAATGCCCATTGTAAAACTCTTCCTTTTTTTTTTAACAGGACTGTAGTAACTTAGAGAGGTTACTTATTTTTTTAATCTCTGCTATTTCATCATAATTTAAATAACTCATTTAATCTGAACTGTTTTCCCTTCGCTTTTTCACTTGTTCGCTGTGCCCAAATATTTCATTTTCCTAGGGACATCAGGGTTGGAGTCACGAAGCACACGTTTGCAAAAACGAGGATGATCTTTTTCCTCCCCAAGACCATATTTTCGTAAACAATGACACTTCCTGAAGATTTGCATAGTGGAATAAGAACAATATGCACATTTCATTCTTTAGAATTTTTTATTAGAAAAAAACTTAAAATTATCCTAACAATAATGTGAAACATGTTTAACTTGTTGAACAGAAGTCCTATTCATCGAGTGAAATAGGACTTCTGGTTTGGAAAGAACCTGAACATCGAGACAGAATCCAACTGAGGGAAGATCAGCTCTGAGATATCTCACAGGCAGCCTTCCTTTAGGTGCTACGCACCGAAGGACTGCTCTGCGAGAGAACGGTGTGACGCTCACACGTGCGATTCAAGAAGGAGGACTTGTGCCTCCAGCGTCTGGCCCTTTGTGGATGTATGAATGAAGAGAAAATTATTTAGAAATTTAGATGATCTAGGATACGGATTTATGACCTGAGGTCCAGGAAAACCTGAAAATCCATGGATGAATCCCTGTATTTTAGGACCTGCTGAAGTTACGGGCAGTCTCTGGCGTGCAAGCATGCACATTCAGTCTTCATTGTTGCTGAGGGGAGGGCCCAGTAGCTTTTATTTGGTTCTGAAAAGGGTGTCTGACCAAAGAAAAGGTGAAGAATCATGGCAACAGATCTGGACCAGCATTTCCCAAACTCTGTTGCCTGGGACTTAAGGGAGTATGTGATGTCATGAGGTCCTCAGGTAGTCAGAGAAGCTTGGGAAGCATTGTTTAATGGATCTCACCTATTGGAGACTCCTAAAATATTAACTTACGAAAGGCTGTAAGATATGCTGCAGTAAAGAGGCCCGTTTAGCTTTATTTAAACTAGCATTTTATTTGACAATGAGGCCCTATTTTTGTAAAACACCTATAAAAATCCCATGACCACTAGAGTACCACATGACAAAGTTTGAGAAACGTTGAACAGGAATGTGCCGGTAACTCCGTGGGAACTGGCAACTCAATGATAATGAGTGAACAGAGGACTGGGCCACAAACCGTGCTGAAGCTGTCATTCTCCATCTCCGCTCAATCCAGTGAGGCGAGGCTTGCACCAAGAACAGTTCTGGGCCGTAGAAAGAATTTTGCAACCTTTGTGGGATTCAATTGCTAGAGCAGTTTTCTAAGAGGTTGTGGAATTTCTTGTAGAGATTTCACATAGCAAACATATTTCTTGTACAATTCTAAAGGAGTGGGCTTTTCTACCTTCTGAAGTCTCTTCTTTAGCGCTTAGTGTGTAGAAGATGTTCAATAAGCCTTTGTTGAATAAGGAAGGGAATGAATGAATACAGCTTTCATCCCTGAAGTTCAACCACTAGTCAAGCAAAAGGAAGGCAGTTTGTTTTTAAAGAAATGCTTTATCTTGTGGTTGGAAGATAAACCAAATACAATCTGACGCATACAGAAATGCACAGAATTCTATAATTTCAAGTCAGGCAACTAAAGCAGTTTTAGAGTTGATATAGGGACAGGCAGCCCTGATGCTTACATGCATGAGCCACTAAAAACAGCCACCACATTCCTGAATGACTGTGCTCCTTGGCTAGGGAACCAGCATTCCTAAATCCCCAGAACACATCTCCATCATCGGCCAGGGAGCCAGAGTCTCTGCTGTCCACGGCGGTATCATGTCATGGCAAATATTTGGAAGGGGGAATGACTACCTATTTATCACTCTAGATCGTCTGGGGCCACTGGCACTGTACAGAGAGAGCAGGCGGCCCACCCAAGGATTAGGTAGAATCCAGCTTTGTTGCCAAATCTCTTACGAGAGTAAAACAGAAGGAAATGGAAGCTCACTTCCATTCATCAGTGAAGAGATACTTTATCTGCGGAAAGTGCCAACAACAGCAAAACCCCCTTGAAGTATGAAGTGGCACAGACCCCAGAGTTGCGGAAAGAATGCTAGCCCAGAACCCAAGGCTCCTAGACGCACCCCTGTGGGCAGGAGAGGACCAGCATTGCCGGACAGTGTGTTCAAGCCACCAGCTGGGAGCAGGGTGCCAGAGGGTGTTGGGGTCCACCTCACCCTGCTTCCATGTCTGTGGGCATTGAGATTGAGAGCCGTGCTTTGGGGGTTCTCAGTGACTGCACATGCTGCAGTGAGATGAGCCACAACAGATTCCAACAATTAAGCCAGCGGGCTAAGCTGATTTTTCATGAGAGGAAAGGATTTTCTTCTCAATCTCCTTTGGTGTTTATGCTTTGTTGTCTGAGCTAAGTTAAATCCTGGCAAAGTGATTGGGATACATAGTTGAATAATTTATATGTGACTCGGGAAAGGAGATGATTGCAAAGCTATTTCTAATCTTTAGTTACAAATAAACTTTATTCCTCATATTCCCCTCACTCAAAGGTACTCTGGTCTGAGCAACAATGCCAACTTCCAAAGTGGCGCTAGGGACTGGGGAGGATTTCAGCCCTTCCCTTTGGAATCCCCTGCAGACCCAGCACAGACGCTGCAGGCCTTCCCGGCCTCCCCGGCGTGAATCCACTCTCCAGCCTCTCTTCCCCATGTGCACTGTGGCCTCTCCTGTTGTCATCTTAGCACTTTTTGTTCTGATTGCTACTTAGACAAAAAGCTGAATTTTTGTCAAAGCTATCATGAAGCTTTGGCTTTAATGGTAGAGAGGCACGATTCTATGCTTCTCTGGTTAGGGTTTTATTTAATACTGTCAACTGAAGTACATTCAAAGTACAGTCTGGCTTCTTAGTTAGGTCAAGTGCATGAAATTAATCAAATACCAGAGAGGAGGTCGATGCCCAGACACAGCAGGAATGCTCCTGACAATTGAAAAAAGAAAAAACCCATTCAGAGGGGCGATTTATCAAGGGAACATAATGGGGAGTGGAGAGAGGTGGGGGTAGGGGAGGATTGAATTTCAAAGATGATGTCCTTTATACTACAAAAGAATGTGAAAAAGGTTTTGTTGTTGGTTTTATGTTTTTGTTTTCTTTTGTTTTGCTTCTTGTTTGAAAAGCCAGGACTGCTTCCTATGGACCTTCTCTCTAATGTCATGAAAACTTCATGTATAAAGCTATCCATGTCCCCAGTATGGAGAACCAAAATTGAAAATATTTAAGCAACAGAGTTATAGATGACTTTCAGAGTCACCTGATTTGTGGCTTTCTGTTTCTTTAAAAAAAAAAACTAGTCTGTGGTTATTTTCATGGAGCAAAATTGAAAAAAAATTATGCTTACAACCAGCATAATTCCAAGTCCTATGAAAGCAGAGAGAATGTCTATTTTGCTTGGAATTATATCCTCAGGGCCTAGTACAATGCCTGGCCCATAGCATATCTTTAATATATATTTATTAAAAATAATGTCCGAATCAATAAATTTCATAAAGCTATAAACACTTCCAGATTAAAGATACCACAACAGAATTTTTATTACTAGTTACTAATGGATATTTGATAGGTTAAATATAGTGACTATATGTGATACCTACATCAGTTTTAGTGCATATCCCTGAGAATTCATTGCAAGAATAGCAGAAAAACCTAACCAATGGTTCCTTTTGTCATTTCAAAAAGATTCTCTTTATTGAAAGCATATGTAGTAAAATTTCTTTGAAATGAGAATTTTACTCATGCCTATGATAATTTTAAGAATCGATCTATAAAGTCTGGCTGTATAAAATAGAGCTTGGATATTTATCAAAAAGTGTATCATAAAGACCACTAGTATTTGTCTCCAGTTTTATAATAATTTTCATGGAGTCTGTATTAAGACCAAGTTTGAGAACTCAAATGAGCCTTTTCATTTTTAATAAATCAGAGCTCCATTGTGTAAAGTGTAAACATTGTCTTTCTAACACGTTTTTATAAGTAGTTCTTGATTTTGAGCAATTCCTCGAGAACGTTTCTGGATATTAGGTATTTCTTATATATTTACTGAATGGCTGCCTGAATAAATAAGTATAAAGCAAGTCAACAAATCAAAGAATGTGCTGATTGACTCCCTGAGGTTATCAGAAGGCAAAGAGCTTTTTAAACCGAATTTATAAACCAAATTTATATATTTAATCTTGGTAAGGAAAAAAAAAGACCTGCTTCTTTCAAGTCTCAGTAACTTCTGAAGTATAGGCTAGTCACTTCTGTTAATTATCAGTAGCAGTAAGTACCGAGAAATAATAATATTAAGCACCAAAGACAACCTGGATATGTTTAGCAAAGTAATTCCTAAAAGGAAGGTTGAATGAAAAATTAAAGTGCCACACTAAGCCTCAAATGAAATCCATAAGCCTTGGCCAATACTTTTGTTCACTTTTACTCATAACTCTTATTATTAATGTCATTGCAATCGTAAGTGTGGGCCCACTTGCTGGGGCAGGGGTTTCCTAAAGGGGCTGACCTTCAGACTGCAACCCGCTAATGAGAACATCTCACCGTTCTCTGGATGTAGAGCTGAACTGCAAACATGTTATACAAGAGACAGACTTTTCTTTCAAAAGATAGACAGACCAGTTCAAAACCGTACCCAGGCACACAGCAGCACAACAGCCCACGCAGACGGTGCCAGCCAGTTCTTCATGGTACCTTCGGGATTGCCTGGCATCCAGGCTCGGGTTCAAATTCAGGTTCCGGTCTGCATTCAGGTTCAGGTGGAAGAAGTGGTATTCAGCAGTGACTAGTGATCAGACGAACTAGGTACAAACCATCATTTAGTTTGCATATTCCTGGAAGAGATGTAGCCACATGCACAGTAGGCAAGAGAAAGTGAATGTGGTACCATTAAACTCTCAAGTCAATTTTTATAATTAATTTCCATTATGGACAATTACTGAGATATTTACTCAAAAATACTCACCTTTGAATTAGGTCCCTTTGGAGCAAAGTTCAGAAATCAGTCGTGATAGATTTTTTTTAATGAGGTGGTTTGGTGATGTGGAGTGTTGCCTTCTTGATGCTTACACTTTTAAAAAGATTTTATTTAATTTTAGAGAGAGGGGAAGAGAAGGAGAAACGGAAGGGAGAAAAATATTGATGTGAGAGAAAAACATTGATCAGTTGCGTCCTGTCTGTGACCCAACTGGGGACTGAACCCACAACCCAGGCATGTGCCCTGATGGGAAATCCAACCAGTGACCTTTTGCTTTGCAAGACAACATGCAACCAACTGAGTCACACCAGTTAGGGCTTGATGCTTATATTTTTAAAACAACCTTTTCTACCCTTGAGACTCCAAGTTGGATTTGTATTGGGAACCCAAGGTCGTGGTCTTTTCCCACAAAGCCACCTACCCGGACACCCCCAAATAGGTCAAGTTAGTATTTATTTAGAAATGTGAAGTCAAGTACATTCTGACAATAGCACAGGATTTTGTGTCTAGAATCCCTTATTTTTCCCATTACTGGGATTTGTGCGAAGCCCCGCTCTCCCCTGCCTTCCTATCACTGCCTCTGCTTAGACCCGCTCTGCACGCTTCCGTTAGTCCGAGACTGATGATCAAATTCAAAACCCGTTTCCTTTGAGCACATAGGCATGGCAAGAATGGCTTTCCCAAGAATGATTTGGGAAAACAAATGACTATAATATTCAAATTGCTTCTGTTTTTCATAATTTGTTTCTCCTACCACCCTAGTCCAGACTTGCTAATCCCCAGCATTTCTATTTTCCTATAATGGACAACCATAAATTTCCAGAGAAGTGAGGGCCTGTGGGTCTAAAGCACAGTGATGTTGTTTGCTCAAGATATTTGGAGACGGTGCCAAATGCATAACAAAACATGGTTTATGGCCTTCATTTGGCATTGATTTGTGCTACAAAGCTCAGAGTATCATTTCCTCCAGAAGGTTTTGCATTTTTAATGAGAGAAAATATTTTCAACAACAGAGTTCTTGAAGAACTTTATAATGTTTCATTTTTGAAAACCCAAACCCTTCACAATAAAGCAACTTTTAAAATTTCTTATTTTAAATCTCTGCTTTTAAATGGAGTCTTCAGAGTGATCACTGCAAGGAGTATTCCTTTATGAACAGTCACTGGTGTTGTAACACAGGTGACACAACCAACCTGAAGTACTGGCCGTGTTATTGCAAATCCACACTTTACAAGAAAGTGGCGGCAAGAAACAGCATTACTTCCCAGCGTGAACCCTGCCACTGGGCTCAAGCCAGAACTCGTCCAGTGGCCTTAGAGCCTCCAAATGGATGGAGAGATGATGAAGAACTCAGATTTCAAAGATAACTTTCTCCCAGGAAGACCTTCAGTCAAGTGTGAGCTGACCAGCAGGCTCCTCATGTCTAACAGAGAAGGAGATGTTTCAGGAAATCCATTGCAAATGAATTAGAATGAAAAGTAAATTTAAAATCAAGTTAGTCCCTCAGATAACAATAGAAATGCTTGTTACCCACTGGAGTAGAAAGGATGAAACCAAGGGGAAACTGGGAGGGTGCAACAACCCCTCAAAGTCTCATGTCTTCCACAGGGCTGACTTAGCTCACTCAGATCTTCCCTTTGTTAAGAGAAAGCAAAAAAGCTAAAGAGCAAAACTGTTAGGTAGGCTCAGCACAAATGTTAGCCAGCTTTGAATGAAAAAAACATTATTACAGATGACGGTAGGGCCCCTCGGCCATGGCTTGTCTGAAGGCTGGATAAACCACAGGTTCTGGGCTACATTGGAGGGTTCCTCAGTAGGTGTAGGGGGAAAGGGGACTTCCTAGCGTTAGTGATTCTGACACATTCCCAGGTAATATGATGCTACTTGTGTGGGACTGCATTTTGAGAACCATTGTCCTAGAATAAATCATCATCTCTGAGATCAAAGGAAATAGAAACACATGAGTTTAAGGTAATAGTGTGGATTTATTCTCATGTAAGTGTCTGCCCATGCAACCTATAACAGAGCGGGTAATTCAAGCCATTAACTCCATTAAAATATTTCACTTCATTAAAATATTTTAAGCATAGGAAGTTTTCTTCCAGGAAGTGAAAGGCAGGATGGTTCTAAATCACCTCATGATGTGCTTTATTATCCTTTTTCATTTTGTATAGGGGATAGCATGGTATTGTTGGCTCTAAGAAATATCTATTGATTTATTCTCTAATAATGGCTTTACTCTGGTTTCCTCTTTGCACAAAGTCTGGAAAACACTGTGTTAGGAAATGGAGAGTGTGAATGGGCAAGGGGTCTTCTAGATAAGCTAGTTGTAAGCTACCTCATTTTCATATCTCTGGTGTCACAGGGGAAAGGTCACAGGCATGATGAGTCCATGATACATTGTTACATCAAAGCTGGATGAACCAAAGAAGTGCTTCCTGTTGGTCTTCAGGCCAGGCTGTAACCAGGAAGACCCTGGAGGAGGTCCTGGAAGAGCCTCAGCATCTCTAGGAGTGATGTTGGGACAGTTGATAAGTATTTTATCCCATAAACTGCACAAAGACAAGGAATCCAAATACTCTTAGTGTTCATTAAACCAACTCTTATTTAATTGCTAGTATAAAGTTCTTAACTCCCAATCTATTTTACCCGAATTTCCAACCTTTGTTTGTAGGTCCACTTAAGTCTTCCCACTTGGATTTTGCTTGTGTTTGTCTCGATTATAGTACCAGGGATATTATAATCAAGTGACCCTGAAGTTGTAGAATATATAATAATTCTTGAAAATCAACTGTCCGCCTGCAAAATAAAAGCCCTTGTGAACAGTCTTTAAAACCCACAAGTCAGCATAAAATCTGGGTCTCCATTGTGGCAAAGAGCAGTTTTTAGAGTCACAGGACTTCATACATCCCCTAAAACAGACTTTCAAAGTAGGGACTTAAGGTGGAGTGTCAGATGTTCAGTTTAATCAAACAGAAGTTCACTTTCATTGTGAGCAAGAGAAAACTCTGTAGCAATGATTATAATCCTGATACTTTTTGAGTCAACTTTTTGACACTTGCAACTAAGAGCCCTATGATCACAGGACCCTTTGGATTGTGGGGTGGAACAGGAAGCCCAGCTTCACTGGGACTTCTCCAAACAGAATTTCCAGTCAGGATGATAGCTTTGGAGCCAACCAGCACTGACCCTATCTGTCCTCTCTACACCTCTAGATGTGCCTACTGAACCTCAGTATTCCAGGCCTTAGGCTGACTCCACCTTACCCTTGGCGTCTCTCCCTGTGAGGATGACTCTGCAATGACGCACTGCTCTCTTCTGCATTATTTTGCTGCTAGGAAACTCAGGTCTTGGGGCCACTTGGGGGCCCTCATTAGGGAGCAGAAGTTCCCCTTTGCCTTTGGGAAATACAGATGGGTGGACAAAGACAACCAGAAGACGTACATGGAAGGGGTTCTAGAGGCAGAAACTTGTAAATTGAAAAGTAGGAAAAACTTGTCCTTGGCACTTGCCTAGTTTCCCTCTTTTGGTGTACTCTTCTCTCCGGGATGTACCTACCTAATGCTCACAAGCTGTGTTCTGGCTCTGCAGTGCATCTGTGGGTCTACTAGGTGGTAGACAGTGTCCAGGGCTCAGTATCTAGCTCTCAAACCATCCTCTGTTTCAGATCCTTTTGTCATCTCAGCCTTAGAAGACCATATGGTTCAAGCTGCAATCAGATTTGCCTGTAGTGGCAAGTGAGAGTGTTCCAAAGAGGACCACAGGGCAGAGTAGTAAAGCTGAAATGGTCCCAGAGGTCACGTTAGTGGATATTCTCTATGAGTGGAGGGTTCTCGTCTGTCTGCTTCATCTGGCCCAGTGCATGCACATGGTAGGTGCTCCACACATATTTGTAGACTAACTTAGTGAATGAATATATATATCCAGGATGTGTGGTCCAGTACCAGTACTGTTTGGCTGCTTACCTGCTCTCATCCCAGGAAGCTATGAATTATATATAATAGAGTAGTCTTAGAGTTTAGTAAATAACATAAGAAGTGAAGTACATCAGACTGGACTGGGGGTAACTCAGAAGGCAGCCATTAATGGAGAAGAAGGTGACTTAGGACCTAAAGAAAGGAAAACACATGTTTATTAAATGCCTGTGTTGCTAAGTGTGTTGCTCTCACTTTGCTTTCTGCAACAGCCCTGAAAAGTAAGTCTTAGTCTGTGTGTTCTACTGCTGATCAAATTGAGATCTCACAGGCAAGGTAATAAGTGGCTGAACTAGAGTTTGTACCCAAATCTTTTGGAGAAAGGGCTATGAGAGCTGTTTCTTCCCTAGCTTGGCTAAAACATGGCATGAACTTAATATCTTCTATGCCCAGAATCTACAGGGCCTTAATCCCAGCTGCCCATGGTTCTAAGACTCAGCTTCCCAGTGAATCTTAGTTCACAATTCTTGAGAGAAAATCAGTTAATCCAGTATGGAAAGAACAGAAGAACAACCAGGCACAAATGTACCTTCATGTACTCATCTCTTCCTTAGGGCAGAAAGTGGAACGAGCATCTTATAGAAGAGAGCGGAGATGGGAAGACAGTGACCGGTATTTCTAGGACAAAGAGGCATGGCCAACATTCACTTGAGGCCCTTTTCTTCTTTTATTCTCCCATGAACATCCATCCTTAGTTCCCTGATGAGATGAAATGTTTATGCTCTTTTTACTTCTTGCCCATGTACAAGGTACATTGTATTTGAGTCTGTTGTCAGCTGAGTCATAGGTGACTGATAAATGTTGTGTATCACATGTATAAACTGTGCTAACATCTGCTGCCAAAGTAAAGAAATGACTCCTGTGGCAGTTACTGATAAAACAGGACACACTATTTCTTCCTTCATCTGGCCCTCGACAGAAACAAACAGAAACAAACAGAAACAGACAAAGACCACTGGCCTTTGAGTGAGGAGGCCTGAGTTCTGAGTCAGCCCTCCCTTCAACTACAGCTGTGAGGGATCAGTCATGGCAAGGAGCATGGTGAAAGCATGGCAGGCTGTGCCTGCCACGGGAGAGCCCCGCTCAGACTTCCCTTCAAGAGAGAAGCTGCTCCGAGGAGCGTTAGTGAGTCAGCGGTCACCAGCGCGACGCCTTCGCCATCTGATGTTGTACATCTCTCGTGACTCACGAAAAATCCGTGACGTTGCCGAACTCTTTCCAGGCAATGGCCAAGCATGCTGGGGGTATTAGAGCTGGACTCTCCTTGACCAACATGGGACTCTTCTAATGGGCAGTCTTTGCTCTGGGACTTATGGACCTGGCTGAGATCTCTCAGACCCCTGTTGCGGTTTAAGGCTTTTCCTACCCAATCCTCCTTTATTCTTCTTTCATTTTATAGATGTCCTGTGGTCATGATCTGAAGATTTTCCCTACCTGCATCTTCTCACCTTTCCCTTCATCTTTCTTTTCTAATTGTTATTATAATTTATTGATTATGTTATTACAGTTGTCCCAAGGCCATTCAGCTACAAGGACTTGCTGTTACCACTGAGCACCAATCTCCACCCTCTGTGGAGGATCAGCTGTGCAGGGGCAGGGTAGTGGTGCTCCGACGTGGACTGTAGCTGCCCACTGTGTGCATAGGCTCTGGGGTTTCCTGGGTGGTGCAGGCCAAGGTCAGCCCCCAACTGTGTTCTGCCCCGTGGCCACCCTGTCTGAGCTATAAAGTAATCTGAGATGGCTGCTAACTGTACTGGGCTTGGAGGTTCCCAGCTGAAGTCAAGCTGTGAACCTAGGTTGGCTGCTGCTAGTGCTGAGCCTGGGGCCATGTAGCAACAGGTACAGTGCTGGGGGCTCACTGATGCAGGCTGTTGCTTATTTGATAGGATTTAGGAAGTTGTGAAGTATGAGCTAAAATCAGCAATTCATATGGGAAAGCCACTGTTAACAGCTTGGGTGGAGCCATAAGTTGGGTGGGATGGAGCCTCGAGGATCTCCAGGGTGTCCAAACAGTGTTAGCCAGGTTGATGGAGTCTCAGATTTGGCACCAGCCTGTCAGCTCTGTGTCTTTATGTGGGAGGGTTCATAAAAGGGACAATGGCCTCTGTCTGCCTTTTTTGTCTGTGAGAAAGCTGTCGTGCAGCTCTTGCCTTGATGCCAGACACTTCAGTTCTTCCCCATATGCCACTGGTGCCTTTCAAGCTGCTACCTGGTGCTAGAGCTCAGAGGGAGTGAGTCTGCATAAGTCTCTGTGTGGTTTCTCTAAGAGGAATGAACTGCTTGTGACTCCAGCAGTTTCTTCCACCAACTCAGTCCCTGCTGTTTTTTTCAGCCAGGAGTTATGGGAACTTATCTCCCAGGCACTGGAACACTTGACCAGGGTCCTGGTGTTGGTCTGGGACTCCTTGCTTCTGATATATCCCTCTCCAATGTTTATCTACTACATGTGGATGTGGGACCAATCTGTTTCATGTCTCCGCCCCTCCTACCAGTCTGGGTGGATGTGGTTTCTTTAATCTGTTGTTGGAGTTCCATTCACCTTGATTTCTAATGGTTTTGAGATGGTTGTTCCACAGTTTAGTTGTAATTTTGATGTGGTTGCCTGGGAGGCAAGCTGTGTTTACCTACGCCTCCCTCTTGACTGAAGTCCCCCTTTATCTTTCACAGGCAATTCCCCTAATAAATCTCCTGCATGTCTAGTTCTGCCTGATGTCTGGTTCTTAGAGGGCCAGAACTGAATGAGAGAGGATATTAGGATTTAGAGGAATTTCATTAAGCCAATTGTAAAAGTCGAGCTGGAGTGCCTGAGGAAAGAAACTGTTCTTCAAACAGCAGTAGAGATGGGTTTCTCAGATTCATTTTAGTCCCTGAACTTGTAGGGAGTTGGCATTAGTACAGGCTAGGTGAATCTAATTTGTAGAGGTTAGAATAACCCGAATATATACAGTAGATTTATAGAATTCCTGCCTAGTTGAACAATTACGGGACTAATTACACTTACAGAGTGAGTAATCATAACATATATGAAAGAGTTAATGCCACTTCCAAGTGGCCTCATATAAGTAAAATAGGGAGCCATCAAAATGTTGAAAGTAAGGCACCTTTAAAAGTTAGGTCTCCATATTCTTGAACTAATAAATTTCTCTAATCTCAAATGAGTGAAAAGTCCCTTTCTAGTCATTTCTGAAGAACCCCATCGGTTATGAGGGAAAAGAGTCCTTGGGATGTCCTCAGGCCCAAATGCATAACTTTGCAAAGGGAGCCCCCCAAACAAACAGTTATGCCATTCCTTCTCCCATGAGTTTTGAAGTTTTCTTCTGTTTCCTGCCCATTCATATATAAGATAGAGGTAGGAGGAAAGTCAGCAAGGTGTCAAATGGTAGCTTTTGATGTAGGATGATGTGGCTTAGTCATTTCATTAGGGAACTCCTAACTGTCAGAATTTTAGGGTGTTTTTCTCTTGGGATGGTGTGCTTGTATGTCCACAGCAATACAGACTTTTTGTAGCACGCACCTCAAACTCTTCCAGCCTCCACGCATTACCCAGTTCCAAAGCCATTTTCACATTTTTAGGTACTAATTGTAGTAGCATTCTACTTCTCAGTACCAATTTCTGTCTTTGTTTGGGCTGCTACAACAGAAATAGTGTAGGCTGGGTGTCTTATAAACAACAGAAATTTATTTTTGGAGGCTAGGATGTCCAAGAAGAAGGATGCTGGCAGGTTCTGGGTCTAATGAGGGCCTGCTTCCTGGTTCACAGATGGCTGTCTTTGCCCTGTGTTCTCACTTGTTGGAAGGGGCAAGGGAGCTCTCTGGGGCTCCCTTTTTATAAGGGCACTAATCCCATTCACGGAGCCCCACCCTTGTGACCTAATCACCTCCCAAAGGCCCCAACTTCAAATACCATCTCACTGGGTTTAGGATTTCAACCTATGAATTATGAAGAGACACCAATTATGAAGAGGTAATCCACCAATAGCGGATTACCTCTTTTCTCAAAGATGAATCTTGTATCTCTTTTCTAAGGTGTATAAGCCTGGCTTTCAGGGTTCAGAGAGCCATGTGGAGAGAGGGTGTATGTTTGAGTAGGTGGCGATGGGGGAAGATTTTTTCCTTTTAGTAGCTAGACTTTTCCCTTACTCCTCCTGTTTTCAGTATGGTGCACCTTCTCTCAGCTTCACCTTGCATTCATGAGTCTGTGCCTCTCTGGTTCATTTTCTCTACAGTGTAGAGAAAGTTTCCTGTTTTAGTTTTCTGATTAGCAGGGAAGAGGCTGCTTCTGTCAGCAAACAATGGGAAAAGGGAATCTGTGAGTCTAACTTCTTATAGAAACCTTCAGTGAATTCTCTTTTCAAGTCCATCTTCTACTTCCAACTTCTAAAATTTTGTTGTTATCTACCCCCCTATTTTCTTTGTCTGGACTTATGCTTGCCCTCTCAACCTCCATCCCCAACTGGATGAGGCTTGAGGTGGAATCAGAGGCAAATGCACATGTTTACTCTTTCATTTTAACTGGCAGGCTCCTCCCAGGAGCTCTAGGGGTTCTGCTTGGCAGCAGTTGGTTGGTTGGGGGAGTTATAGAAGGGAGTAAGCTTGTAAGTTCTGAACTGTGTTAGGCTTGGGAGATCACACCTAACTCCACAATTTAACCTTGAAGAGAATGGAGAGCCTGTGAAATTTGCTGAGTTTGAGTAGAATTAGTTCCAGACAGTTCATACTTCAAAGCATTTAACATTTTAATTGCAGCCGCGTTACCTTTTTTGAGTTATGTAGGATGAGATTACAGCTGGGATATATTGTGGTAAGAGGACCAAGAAGCCTCCCTCCACCCCAAAATGCTGGCTTGGCTTTCTTTGGGTGTGCAAAAATCTCAAAAATTTAGGTGTCTTTTAATAATTAGTAATTTATTGACTTGGTTGAGTTGGAGATTTGTTACATATAGGAGATTAATCAAACAAGTAAAAACATCGAGAATTATGAAAGGAGTAACAACTATAGAGAGGAGAAAAGCTGGACTGAATCCTGTGGTGTTGGGCCGGAATCAGAGGTATGAGCACGAATTCATCCTTATCAATATATAGAGCTAAATATAGATATAAAGATGAACACATGAATACATGTGTTAGATGAACACGTGAACATTTCAATAATATAAATAGAGAACTGAATTTAAATGTAATCCTGAGGTGTGTGTGTGTGTAAGAGTGTATGTTTGTGTGTGAGTGTGTGTGTATGAGAGTGTGTGTGTGAGAGAGAGAGAGAACATCTGTGGACACACACACATATATTTCCTGCTCTGTCTACTGAGAGGACCAGGGAGCAGCAATATCCCAACAGTAAGGGATGCATCTTGGACCTAGATCTTGTCTTTTAAATAACATTCTCCATTAAAAGCATCCAAATCTCTTTGAGTAAATGGTTGATACCCAGTCTGTGCAGAAGAAGTAAAAGAGGAGCCTGGGACATTTTTGACATCAGAAAGCAAAGAATGTTCAAGAAATCTGGGGCATACAGAAAAGACACAGAAGTCAGCTTAAGGGGACTTCCTCTGAGCAACTCTGGGGACAATTTGAGCATCAAAATAAGTAACAACTATAACTCATTCAATAAAACAGAAATCTGTAATTCCATACTGATGAATAATGATATAATGTATAGGGAAAAGAGAAAATTCTTACAGTGGAATGACAATTAATAATGAAGAAAAAGTGACAGAATTAGAAAAATACTATTTGGCAACTATCATAGTAATAATCAATTTGAGCAAGAAATATCAGTGGACGCTAGAACTAGTAGATAAAATGTAATGAGAGACAGGATATTTATTTAATTTCAAAGTATTTATCCATGAAATAACTTTAATTATAAGAGGGTAAAGAAAAACTTTATAGTGGAGAATCCTGGTACAGACCACCTTAATCAAATAATCAAAATTAGTAACACCAGTAATGAGACAATTTAAATTAGTTACCACTTAATAGGGTGCAATAAGATGAACATTGTGATATATTCCTACCCAAAATCATAACCTGAATCTAAACATGAAGAAACATGGGGAAAAACCATATTGAGGCATAGTCTACAGAATAACTGGCCTCTATCCTTCAAGATGTCAAGACCAGGTAAGTAAAGGACAACGAAAAGTAGTCTCTATATTAAAGAAGACTAAACAGGCATAATAGTTAAATACCATATGTTATCTTGTATTGTGCTTTTTTCTCCTACAAAGCAGTGCTTCTCAAAATGTGATCTCAGAACCAGAGCTTCAGCACCATCTGGGAAGTTAGTTGGAAATACAAAAATCTGGAACCCAGGCCAAACTTACTGAATCCAAAACCCTGGGTGTGTGACTCAGTAATACGTGTTTGATAAGACCTTCTATTGATTCTGAGACCCACAGTTACAAAGCCCACTCTTGAGGCACTCTTTAAAACTGTGTAGTAAATAACAGTAATATATTAATATTAATTTCCTAAGTTTCATATTATTTGTAAGAAATGTATTCTAAATTATTCAAGGATAATGAAAAATTATACAGTAATTTAACTCTTAAATGGTCCAAGAACAAAAAGTTCCTTGTAATAGGTGTATGTGCAGTTTTTCTGTATGTTTAACAAATACCAAAATAAGAAAAAAAATAAAATGGGAGGGGATAAGGTATATATTTATTATGTTAGGAAAAAGTCTGACTCATTCATTTCAACTGCTTTTGTGTAATGAAATGCAGTACTAAATACAATGGATATATATTCCATTACGTGTATGGTTAAATCTGCTATGGAAAACAGTTTGTTCTCCCAAGAACCATCTGTGTTTATTTTCAGGTTGAACCAACCCTAAGGTTGCTAACATTCTTTAAAACCATGTTGATGAATGACACAATCTCTGAATCACATCAAAGCCAATATGGTTTCTTTGGGGATTCTGTATCAGTGTAAAAACACTTCTGCTGAATAGCAGCTGTCTATCCATATGTAGAAAGAGTCAACGCACAAAGCTGAAAAATAATCGTGTTCAAATAATTGGCTGGGTGGCATACATAGCCCCTCTTTCTCAGCTGTGTTATTAATTGCCTAAGATCCGTGATCTGATTTTGTTTTCTCCTCGCTGTAGATTCTTTGCAAGACTTTCCATCGCACACAACTAAAATACAGCAAGAGCAAAATACAGCCCGAGACAAGTACGTTTGTTGGATTAGGTTCAAACATGCAGGGTGTTATCTAGCAGGAAAAATCCTTTTAGAGTTTTAGAGGAAGTGAATCAGGCCCATGGACCTTGGCTAGCTGACCAACAACAAACACTGGTGGCTGGTGGCTGGTGGCTGTTTTCCTACTTTGGGTTGTCTACTTTGAAGCCCTTGTACAGCATCCAAATCCCCGGTTCCATTCTTCCTGGCAGTTTGGTGGTTATGTATTTGTTCCGAGGCTATGAATGGACAGTTCCCCTTCAGCTAACAAGTGTTCCTTCCTTAGTCATAATCCTCCAGAAGAACAAAATCTGATCAGTTATGTCACAACTGACAAAGACTCCATTTGCTTTAAAGGATTTTATTTAGAGCAGCGGCCCCCAACTTTTTTGGCACCAGGGACCAGTTTCGTGGAAGACAATTTTTCCACAGACCAGGGTGGGGAGGATGGTTTCGGGATGATTCAAGCTCACCTCCTGCTGTGTGGCCTGGTTCCTAACAGGCCCCAACCAGTACCAATCTGCCGCCTGGAGGTTGGGGACCCTGGATTTAGAACACGCTGCTGCTGATGTCAGCACACAGGTTGGGCAAGTTCCACCAAAATGACTTTTAGACTATTGGTACTCAATTAAATGTTTATTTAAAATTTCCTTTTGTTTTTTTACTGCCATAAATGTATTGTTCATTTTTCATGTAGTGAGCACTGTTGTTTAGTCTCAAGGGCATTACTTGTTACAAATTTAACAACCGTGATGTATTAAAAAACAACATTTAGGAAAGAAATTAGGATTGGAGGATATGACCAGATGTTTCTGTGGTATTTTGCCAAAATGTACTTAAATACCAACAAGATTTTAAAAGAACTTTTTCCCTGAAGTCTCTCTACCCACTTGACCGATCCCAAAATATGTTGCTCTCATTGTTGTATTAGAAAACCCATTTAATTTTCTTCTTTTCCTTTTTTTAATACTCACTCGAGGACATGTTTAATGATTTTTAGGGAGAGGGGAAGGGAGGGAGAGAGAGGAAGAGAGAAACATGGGTGTGAGAGAGAAACATAGATTGGTTGTCTCTCACGTGCGCCCCAACTGGAGACCAAACGACAACCTAGATGTGTGCCCTGAGTGGGAATCAAACCTGCGACCTTCTGGTTTACGGAACAAAGCTCCAACCAACTGAGCCATGTGGGCCAGGGCTGATTTTCATTTTAATCACAGTTTTCTTGAGGAAAT